>JAEVLN010000024.1:214666-247268 GCA_018350325.1 Globodera rostochiensis
CAACGCACCTATCGAAAAATTGTTTTAATTTTCCATAATAAATCAAAAATTGTAGGGTGCGTTGACTTAAAACAAGTCCAAAAAGGTACTAATGTGGTCCATAACACATTGTTATGACATATTTTGGAACTGCCTGACCGAAAGTTTGTACTTAAAAATCGTTTTAAAAAAACAATTATGTAATTTGGATAAAATTTTAGAATATTTTTTCTTTGAAAAAATGTTTCGCAACGTAGCCTTTTACAACATTTATTTATGTATCCCATGATGTTTTGTCAATCTTTTTTTTTAATTCCATAATTTATAATTCAAAATTTAAAATACTATTTAATACAATATTTTATTTAATAAATATACTAAAATATTTATTTTAAATAATATAAATATATTTTATTTAAAGTATTATCAGTATTTGTGTAGCCATAGTATCGGGCTTATGACCCCGGGAAACATACTGTGCCGGATTCATGCGCAGAGACTGGCATCGTTGTTTAAAATTTCATTTTAGGAGTTTAACCTTATTATTTTTTTGTTATGCAAGAGTAATTTATTCGGTGCGTTGGTTTATTCTTTGTTTTTATATTTTTTATGTGTAAATACATTCATTATGAAAACTTTACAAAAAATAATCTGAGAAACTCGGGGTTTAAGTAGATCAGAGCCTTAATTTCATTTATCATGCCCGAAAAATTGTTTTTTTTATAATTTTTTTGAATTAATTTTAAGACAACCCAACTTGATTCGCATTTATAAAATTAATCATTTATTGAGTATTTTTAATCCTTGATTTTAATGAATTCTTTTGCAACTTAGTCTTTGTCAACGTTAAGGCTTTAGATTATTATTATTAGGAAAACAAAATCAAAAGTACCGTATGTCTGAGTGTCGATAGAATTTATATTTTTTTTATTAGAAAAATAAATCAGTAATTGCAAACAAATTTGGATTTTGTCTCTAGAACTTGCTTTTCCATCCGTTAGTTTATGAATTCAAAAGAGGCCGTGTGGCTGCCGTATATGTTTTTGTTTTTGCATTTGTTGCAGTATATTTGTTAAATAGACAAATATGATGTTTCAAGCAAAAACCCAAAATATATATTTAAAATATTTTTTTATAAATATTTTAGTTTGAGAAGTTTATTCGATTTTTTAGTTCTCAATTAACGGTTTATTGCCCTTTACAGGTTATTAAATTTACAACTTTTTAATTTTTAATTTTAATACCTTGAAAATTAATTTCCTTTGTTACAATAGAGAAATCTAAAATTTTGAATATTTTATGTCTTTAATTTAAATATACGGAGACCAAAGTTCACAGCCATATTCGAAGAAATTGGTATGATTGAAATAGCCTTTTTAATGATCGTTTTCCTGCTTTTTAAAAAAATATTTCTCAGGTTTTGTTTTTACTAATAATCTGAATTTTAAAAGATATTTTTTTTTGAAATAAAGTATAATAAGTGTTTCTTATTTTAAAACGATTAGCGTTTGCATTCAAAATTTTTTTTAACATTTATCAGTTATTAAACAAAAAATAATATATTTCTTAGCACATTTATTTTCTTTTAACAATTATTTTTTTTCAATTATATGCGAATTCTAAATAATATTTACAAATCAAGATTTTTCTTGACTTGTTATCAATGCTTCAATACGATAAGTAAATTTCTTTCAGTTTTTTTATATTGCTATTTATTTTTGACTGCAAGACAAATGTTTGAATAAATATTTAATTCTATTACAAAATGATTCAAATTTAAAAAATTTTTTATATATTTGTTTTGTTAAACAAACTTTTTTTATTGTTTTTTTTTTTTGAATTTTAATGCAGTTTATCCATTAGCTCCATTTTGTCATAAATATTAATTTTTGATTTGGGTTCAAGTTTAAAAAATAAATTTGTCAAAGTGAGGAGGATAATTAGAGAAAGGAATTTGTGAGGTGGTCGGTCGCCTTTGGCTGACCTTTTCCAATATGTATTGTTTAGATTTCGTAGGTTTGAATAATAATAATAATTGGAATCATTTAAATAAATTAGTTTACCGATAATGAGTTTGTTTATGATATTAATTATTTTAAATTTTATTAGCTTTTTAGCGATAAATTATGAATTAAATATTTTATTTTAATTATTTTTTCAAAGGCCCAATATTTTATAAATTGTCGTTGACGCAGTTTCTTAATTTTAAATGTTTTCTTTAATCCATAATGTATATTTTTTAAACATTTCTTTGGGCATGCTTGATATTTTGGTTTATTAGTTGTTAATTAAGTATATAATACTATGCATAAATAACCTTAATACTTCAATAATTAACAAGGCGAGACAGCTATTATGCGTGCAAAAACTAACACAAGGCGCACCTTTCTTTTGATAGGGTGTAGAAAACCTTTTCATACGGATGGCATCTGCTAAAATTATAGTTGATAAAGATAAAATTCGGTAATCAAAATTATTTTAATTTTTAACGTTTACTTAATCTAAAGTCGTTTGTTTACTTTTAACTAGTTATTGAACCTTCATTTTAAACGGCACCGCCCGAAACTATTGCAAACCATTTTAGTCACACAAAACTCCTTCCTCTCACATAGGTTTCACTTCTTTTTTATCTCTTTAACATTTTTTAAATGTTTTTTTATTTATTGAAAAGGTTATTTATTTTGTCCTCTAAACAAACTCTTTATAATTTAGAGGCAATATTTTTACTTTCATAGAATTATGTATAACATTTTTTATGAATTAAATATTTTATTTTCATTATTTTTTTAAAGACCCAATATTTTATAAATTGTCGTTGATGCACTTTTTTTCTTTAATCCATAATTTAATCTTTTTTAAACCTTTCATAAGTATTTAATGTATAGATTATATAATATACTTTATTTCTCCGCTTCTAAAAAAAGTCAGGACTAAATTTTCAGAAATAAATTTTTTTTCATTCTCTTTGACGTTGAAAATTTTACATTTGGACCTGTTGTTCACTAAAATTCAGTTAATCAAATTTATTGAGTACGAAATTCTTTATACCGATTTAAATTTACAGGCAATCGTTTTCATTTATATTATCTTAATGTATTTTTTCGTAATTTATTTTGCTATTATTTTAAATCCTTTAAATTGCAATTAATATAATTTACCTTATTATTTTTGATTAAAATCTTGTTTATTCATATTTGATTTTTTTTTTAATATTAACTGCTGTCTTTTAGCTAATTAATAAAGTTTTACTATAAGGTTCAGGTTTGTTGTCGATGTGTACCCATCATTCTCAATTCTCTTCTGAAGTTGAACCAGCGTTATAGAATTGCTTAAAGAATATTTTTTATATGTTTTTTTTGTATATTTAATTGCATGTTGGTTTTAAAACTATTAATTGATAAATTAACTTTTATTTTCTACAATATTTTTTTCTTATTAAGTTGTATTAGTGAAATTGCTTTAAACAAAATCTTAAAAAATGATTTCGCTGCCTTCGAAATCGGCATGCATTGAAACGTATTTTAGTCAATAATCTCTTTATTATTTATTGAAATTCACAATTTTTTTATAGTCATGCTTTGAAATTTCTGTTTAAATCAAACATTTTGACAATTAAAACCTTATCTCACAGTAATTTATGAGTTAATTTTTGTGGACACTCTGGATGCAACATGGGAAAAAAACTTGAATTTGCTATAGAAACATTAATTCATGTTTAAATTGAGAATATAATATTTAACAATAAATTTATTCGTGAAAAAAGCGTTTGGCAATTGTGCTACATTTTTTAATTGGAAATTTTAGCTTTAATTTCATGCGTTTCAACGCTTTCTGTTGAAGACAGTGACGATAAACGCGTAATGTTTTAAGTTATTGATAATAAATATATTATTGTGGCCTTGAATAATCATTTGTACCCACGCAATAATATGATAAGTAAAATTTATGATTTACCAAACTGGAATTTGGATTTAGTTTATTTCAATTAGGGTTAAATATTTTGATCATCTTAAATCACGCTGGATCTTTAATCACGCTGGCTTACCAAATTCGCACTCACATGCACATCGAGTATTCCGATTGTTCCTTAATCAAAATTATTCATAATTATTTATGTCGCTAAATAAGAAAATTCATATGCTATTTGCGCCAAAAATTATTAGGTGCAAGTTGTAATGCATTTCAAGTTGAATGTAAGTCGGCTTGTTAGCATATTTATATTTAAGTTTATATCATTTTTAATTTTATTAATTGCTTTTCGTTTGGTCTTTAATCTTCTACTATAAATAAGATAATATTTTGTTTTTTTATTGTTTGAATACACTTATTTAGTTTTATACTTTTTTAAACCTTGTATTAATTTGAAGACTGTCACAACTACAAGATAGAGTTATGCCATTTGTAGTGTAAAATTTTAACACTATTTCTTCAAAAAATAAAATGTTTAAAAATGTAACTAAAAAATTTTTAGATGGGGTGCGTTGATGTCCAAATTACTCTCGCCGCTTGAATCTCTATTTTTAGCACAATATTTGTTCAAAAAATGAAATGTTCAAGAAATTAAACTAAACCAATTTTTAGAGGGGGTGCGTTGATCCAATTTGTTGTTAAATAAATTTAGAAATTAATAAGCCAACAAGTGATCAAATAACCAAACCAAAAAATACTAAACAAACAAATAGAAATGTTTATTTTAGGGTTTAAAGTGAATAATTAATATAGTTTTAATGGTTTTCTTCAATCTATCCAAAAAGCTTTTACTTGATTTTTGTTTACTTTATTTTTCTAATCTAATTTGTTACCTCTTTTACTTTTCTTTCTTGCGCACCTGGTTAATGAGGCTCATCTTCCTCCAGTTCGATTCGGATACGGCCTAATTGGGCGCGCTATTTAATAATTTAGTTAATTTAGTTTATATTAAGTTTTTCAATATATTATGATAATGACTCGCGTTTTTTGACAAAGTATCAAATAAATAATATTATTAAAAAATAATTAAAATCATGAAGGTATGTGATTGTTTTATTATTAAAATACAATTAACAAATTTCAGTAGTGGTTGTGCGCCTCGCTTGATTCAAAATGATCTTAAATTTTTAGAGTTTCTTAGTTTTCTCTAAGATTATTAGCATTTATCTAAAGTAGTGAACGGTCGGTTAACCGAACCGAAACCGAAAACCGGCTTTTTTGGCCTAAAAACCGAAACCAAAAACCGGGGGTCGTAAAACCGGCCTGACCAAAAACCAGGGGTACCGATTTATCGGTTTTTTCGGTTTGAAAAATACAGCCCTAATGATGGAATTTTTTGGATTTAAAATCATTTCCTTCAATGGAGATGGTGGTCTAATGGTGAATGGTGGCGGTTCTGATGTTTTTGGTCAGGGGTTCAACTCTGGCTGTTTAAATTATTTTTTTATCAGTTTCAGTGAGCATTTATGGTGACTAAACAAATAAATAAAAATTGTTTTAAATTATTATTTTTTGAAATTGGTAATTATTGGACAAATTTTCTTAACAAATTCCTCAAAAAATTTTCCCGACAGCGCCTTTTAGCGCCACTGCTTACCACCAAAAGCAAAGAAATTGCCGTATTTTTAAATTTTGGTTGAATCTTTAACAAATTGCGTCAAAAATTTAAAATTTTCTCGGCGGCGCCTATCGGAACCGCCGACCCCCCCCCCCCCTGATGTAAAGCAGAATTCTCAAAAAAAAATTTTGCGCCAAAGGCATTGTGCCATTTTGCCAACCATTATGATTAGCACAGGCACTTTCTCTCACTTAATGTTTATCTTATCTAAATCTGGAACGCATGCAAACATGTTGATTTATTATATTTGTTCAATTGGGCTATGTTGTTTAATAAGGATAAAAAACATTTGAACAAATTTTAAATAAAACATTTATTTCCGATAAGAACAAGTTAAAATAGTTAAATTTAAAGAAAATATTAGCAAT
The DNA here is from genome assembly GCA_018350325.1 of Globodera rostochiensis. Lineage (NCBI taxonomy): Eukaryota > Metazoa > Nematoda > Chromadorea > Rhabditida > Heteroderidae > Globodera > Globodera rostochiensis. Next base: position 220,601 of record JAEVLN010000024.1, read on the forward strand.
GTCCGTCAGTTTCAGTTCGTTGCAGCAGCGCTCACCGGGGGACGCACCGCATGCAGCTGGATGATCAAATATTCACTATTTTATGATAAAATAATATCATTTACTTACTTATGCCAGTAAATCTGGTTTAATTTAATGAAAACAATAAAATAAAGTTAACCAAAACATGATTAAATAACATAAACTATAGAAAAAAATTATAAAATTATATTAGCTACAGATACATACGAATATTGATACGAATTTCAATAATATAATTATTCTCTCGACTCACAACATTTTCTCGACGTCCGGCATTTCTTTAGATAAATTTTTTAAAAAATCCGATTTCAGCCATAATATTTTATAACAGAAAAAGCTAAAATTTACAGAAAATCAATTTGAACAAGATTCCTTTTTAAACTCTATTATTAATAAATCATTATTTATATGTAAAAGTATAAATGTTTTTTAGATTTTTTTAACAAATGAAATTAAATACAAAGCACTTTTTTATTTTTTATGCATTTTAAATAAAAAATAATGTCAAATTAATTTAACAATATTTTAATAGTATGAAGAGGCAAAGTAATTTATAAATGGGTCTGGCGACAACTTCTGTAAATCGTGCACAACGTCATTATACATTTTGCACGTCGGAACATTTCATAAAATTAAAAACCAATATGATCTTATTATATGTTTTTAAGCAAATTCTTAGTGAAACCTATATAAAAAAAATTAATGAGTTTATTCAACCATTTTTAAGGCAAGTCGTCAAGAAAAACAGATGACAGGCGATACAGAGGAGATAGATATAACCATGGCACCAGCGCGAAAAGGACCAAAATAGAATCAATAAGAACTAAAAATATAATAAATTTAAAGTGAAACAAAATATTTATAAATAAATAAAAAGCTAAATAAAATTACATTAAAAAGCCCACCGTCAAAATGTGTACAAATAAAACAATAAAAATGAGGCGTAAAAAGCAAACATTTCCGTATCGCACAAACCCATAAAAGTCTTCTTATCCAAAAAAGCGTAAAATAAATAAGTATGAAAAGAATAATGACGGGAGCAGTTAATTATTATATTTAAAAAAAACGAAGTTTAAAATTGCATTACAATACAAATTTTTAAATATGAATCATTCAAAATTAATCTAAAATTTTCCATTATTTGAATAGAAAAAAAAGAAAACGTCTTTTTTTATAACGCTGTCCTGAATGCCTTTAAGGCCAAATTTGTCGACAACAATGAGCAAATTGGTAATCCTGACGGCATTTGGTGCACCTCAACAAAGCTCTTATTCAAAACCTTATCCAAAGTAGCGTGAAATAAAGAAGTGTGAAAAGAAAATTATATAAAAAAATATCGACTACTAATAATAATTCTATAATTAACAAGGCGAGACAACTACTAAAAATTCGTTGAAATTGTGATAACACAAATAATTAAAATAATCTTAATCCAATACTGTAACAATAAATCTTGCAAAGCGAAAAAATGAATTAAAAAAGTTGTTTCGTAAAAATAATATTTTCGAATTTTTTTCTCGCAAAAAATAATAAATAAATCTTTATTAAATATTAAATAAATTATTAGATGTTTATTCATCCCTTCGGGGATGGGAATGGACGACCTGCGAGGCCATTCATGAACTCGGATCTCGTTAGTCACAAAACAAGCCAGTCAAGCTGCCGAAACAGGCAGATAAAGTTAAAAACATGCATAAAATATTTAATTATAAATATGTTATTTAAAACTTAGTATTAAAATAATAATTCAAAAAAAAATTTATAAAATTTTATTTTATATATTAAATATTTTTAATTGGCTCCACTAATCTTACGATGTCATTCGGTTATTCTGCGCTACTGGCATTCTATATCTAAAAAACTACGATTGTAAATTAAAAAAAGTAAAGGTACAAGAAAATAGAAAATATTATATTTAAGAAATAAAATATAACTTTAAATTCAAACACTTTTAATTTGTTAAAACATTCTGCATTTTTTTTAACCAATGAATACTTTTAGTACTATAGTACAAACAGTTTCAACATGAGAGCAATAAGAGCGTCAGTTATTCGCGAGCCTGACACAATTAAATATTAATTAATTAATATTAAAACATTTATTTATGTACAAAAATATTAAATAATCAATGTCTTCAATTATTCCTCCTATGCGAGATTTAAATCTTCAATAATAGAATTATCAATAATAATAAATTTAATAAACTAATATTGAAAGATTATATTTGCTTCATAACTGCTCGTTTATCTTGAATTTTAGAACAAAACAGTTAGAATTATTAACGATTATTTAATTTTTATAAATTATAAATTCAAATAAAATTCCTAGCAGGCGCCACGTAAAGAATGTTAAAGCATAAAGTTCAAATCAATGCTTATACAAAAAAAACTTACTCAAAATATTTAAAAAAAGAATTAAATAAATGAATAAAAGTTTTAATTATAATTAAGAGTTTTTATTTTTAGCCCTGATTTTGCAAATTTTAATATAAAAACTGTATCTATATTTTTGATTGATTAAGGTAAAAGCAAAAAATCACAAATCATAGATTTTCAAAAAAACTAATCACAAAATATTAATGACGAATCATGCACAATATTTGTTTTCAAAGTTACCATTCTGAACGAAAAAGAGTCAAGAAAATGCCACGCACTACTGTACTATTGCTTAGGTGGGGCATTAAAAAAAAATTTCTCTTCAAAAATTAAGGAATGTTACAGATTTTATAATTTTTTTAAATATATTAATTTGATGCTACTGAATAACTCAATGCTAAAATTATAAAAGTATCGCAAAATTGGCCTAATAAATGTAATATGCGCGTGCATTTAATAAATTGAAAAATCCAAGATCTTGTTAAATATTATTCATTTATAATGTTTAAATTAATAGTATTTAATGGAATAATGTAAAAAAAATACAAAAAAATAAAAGTTAAATGCGTTTAAATAATCCGGTAAATGAAATAAAGTAAAACTAATAAAAAGATGTTTAGATTATCCGGTATTTTGATATAAGAATATTTTAAAAACTGCAAAATACCTTCTTTATTTTAGGCGCCGCCGAGAAAAAGGGTTAACTAACTATTTATTAAAATTATAAAATATATCTAATATAAAAATTATGAGAATTATAAAAAAATTTTAACTTAATTTTTTTCCAATTTTATATAAAACTATTTTTTATCCCACGTCATGCCTTAGACGACGCAAATTGTGATTGGCAACCGATTTAATCGGATGAGTAATGTGCACCATGGCGAAAATTTGGTTCCGCCACAATAGTTAATGTTTAGGTGCTGGTTTTTTATAGTAATTCAATTTTTATTTTCTTTATCTTTCGATACTCTTTTTTAATTTTGTTTACAATTTTTAAATTTATATTTGCAAAATCGTTCGAAAGCTGAGCAGTACATGGCCACTTTCGTGAATCCGCTATACGTGTCGCATTTTTTTATGATTATAATTTGCTTTTTATCCAAGAGAGTAGTATTGATTTTACTTCTAACAATAGAGGATATAAATTTTATTGTTCTATTAACTAAATAAAAAATTTATATATATTTGCCCGTATAGTTAAACCGTGTCCTGGTTGTCGTTAATTAATTCAGAAGAATTGGTAAGGTGTAAATTTATAATATTATGTGTTGTGTTTTATGGCCACTCATGCTACTGGCTTCATCTGCACAACCAATTACAAAGTTCTTCCATGACCTTTGATAATTAATTTCATTTGGTCCAATAACTTCTATACACGCTCCTTCAATTTAGAATTACTTAAATGGTTTCTTTTGCTTGAATTATTTTATTTTATTATATTTATTTAACATTTTAATTTTTGCAAATTAGCTAAGATTTCCATCAATAATATTTAATGTTTGTGACAAAGATTGCTAAAAAGAGAGAGTCAGACGGTTAGAATAATTTGGTCATCACGCACCCCATCTAATAATTTTTTAGTTACTTTTTTGAACATTTTATTTTTTGAAGAAATAATGTGCTAAAAAGAGAGAGTCAGACGGTTAGACTAATTTGGTCATCAACGCACCCCATCTAATAATTTTTTAGTTACTTTTTTGAACATTTTATTTTTTGGAGAAATAGTGTGCTAAAAAGAGAGAGTCAGACGGTTAGACTAATTTGGTCATCAACGCACCCCATCTAATAATTTTTTAGTTACTCTTTTGAACATTTTATTTTTTGAAGAAATAGTGTGTGCTAAACAGAGAGAGTTAGACTGTTAGAGTAATTTGGTCATCAACGCACCCCATCTAATAATTTTTTAGTTACTCTTTTGAACATTTTATTTTTTGAAGAAATAGTGTGTGCTAAAAAGAGAGAGTCAGACTGTTAGAGTAATTTGGTCATCAACGCACCCCATCAAACAATTTTTTAAATAAAATTCAAAAAGATTTTAATGATGTATGTTAGGAAAATTCAAAAACAATACCCAATATTGAAAATTTGGCGATCTGTCGCCATCGAAATCATTTATTATATTTTACTGCTTATCAGTATATTTTAAAAAATCATTAAAATAATGTCTATTCATTGAAATTTAAAGGAAGTCGGGTTTGCTTAATAACCTATTAAATGGCTACAATTGTAAATAAGAAATGTACCAAAAGCGTAAAAAATTTACGCAATCGGTCCGAAATCCGACTTTTTTCTTAATCCGTTGCAACCCTGGTGAATGGTGGGGGGTGTGATGTGGTCAGCCAAACCCTCCAAAGAAATCTTCTAATAAAATTACTTTATAATTTTTGACTTGGCAAAGTCCAGTCAAGAAGCCTCCAAAAAATAAATTATGTAACTTATCGTATTATCAAAGCCACATTATTTAATTCTTAATTCTAATGTGATAAAAAGTCATTATTAGACATTAAATTGCTCTTATAATTATATCGCCTTAAATGATAGCATAAGAAGTATGGTAATAGACAATAAATAGATGATTCATAATTTTTGCAAGAAAAAAATTATTTTTTTATCTGATGAATAAGCCTAATTTGGCAAAAAAACTGTTTTGAAATCTATAACTTTTTTTTTAACTAAATAAACAACATGCGATTAAAATTCTTAATGAGAAGAATCGTCAAGCGTTTCAACCTTTTAAAAAAAACACCCAACATCGGGGGTTTTCATAGTCTTATGGCCAAATTGATTGCCATGTCACTACGATGCCCACTGACTACGAAATTTATACGAATTTATAAAAGAAATCCAATTTCGACAATAAATTTTATAAAAGATGACTGTAAAAATTAAGAATAAAATTAAGCCCAAAAAATTGACACAATAAATTTAAACAATTATTAGGAAAAAAACTAAAAATTATTTAACGGAAAAAAATCAATTGAGCGGAGCGAGAAAAATTTACTAATTACAGCGGGCAAATCTTTTAACAAATTGACTTAAAAATTCCAAATTTTCTCAGCGGCGCCTATCGGCACCGCCGACCCCCCCCCCCCAGAAGAAAAGCTAATTATAATTTGAAATAAAATTTTTTTTCGTAATCAGTGAGTGCATCAAGAACATATTTTCAGTCTATTTTTAGATATAAAATATTTTGACGAAAAGGGTCCCCCTATGGGTTTGCCAACTTGAGGTGCTATAAGAGATTCAAGAGCGACTCAAAATTTTTGACATCTTTCTTTTTTTTACTTTCTTTTTTTTGTTTGAGAGAGTCGAATGGTATATTTGCATCGGAGTAAAGCACAAATAAGATAGAAAAACTTTTTTTTAAATCAGAAATGCAAAAAATTTTTGCTTGAAAAAATTTCGGATTTCGGGTTTTGAATTTTCGGAAATTTCGGGATTTTGGGTTTTCGGATTTTAAATCGTTTCGGATTTTTGGGTTTCTGAAATTTCGGGTTTTATTTCCGATTTTGCCCATCTCCAATTGTCAAAAAGCAATAGATGACGCAGACCGTACCCTCGATGCTTCTTTCTCTCACTTCCCCGATAATGGACAGCTAGCGCCGCAAAAGAGCAGCGAGTGGCGTACGCGTCATCACGCGTGCGCCACAGCGTTTCTCTCTAACGCTCTCGCCTTTTTTCTCTCTTTCTCTTTTCACTTTCTCAGCTTATCTCTCCGCTCACCTTCTCGCTCCTCTTTTCTTTGCTTTTTTTTCTCTTCCGACCTTACAACTCTGCGTCTCTGCCTTCCCATTTCTCCCCAGAAACAAAGTACGGTCAATTTATTTAAATAAACTTAAAACAAAATTAAATACATATGCTTTTGATTAAAAAAAATGAGTTTTGTTTTTGTTTTTAAAATTTAAGTTGCAATGGAAGATTTTTGACGGCTCGTAGAGCCAAATATTTATCCAATAAAAACGACAGAAATGTGGATAATCATTTTTAATTTCGAAATATTGATATTAGCTTTGAATGGCACCAAAAAAGTTTAATGGCACCAAAAACGTTTAGATGATTAAAAGAATGGCAAAAACGCTGCATTATTTTGAGGCCATTCGCCGCTGTTCTCGCTTCATTAAACAGCTGCCCGTGTGTCCCTGTCCACATGATTCCGCCGTGCCTTTCTTAATTAACCAGAACCACCCAAAATGCTCTCCAAGTATTAAATTTTGAAAAATTTATGTGCATATTTTTTCATTTTTGGAGCATATTTTGCAATTTTTGGTGCATATTTTATACGCATATTTCAAGATTTTATGTGTATATAAATCGTAACCCTACTAATAACACATCTAATGTAATTTTAAATTATTAAAATAAGTGTAAAAAATGAAAGTTTATGAAAAAAAGAGAACTGAATTGATAAAAACACTAATTTATAAGGACGAGGCGATAAAGACTTTTTGAAAAAAATATTAATTTTAATCGGGAAATCGAAAAAAAAAATTTTTGCAAACAAAAGGATAGCAGTGTGACTCCGCCCAAAAATTGTCTGATCACTCCACCCATCATTTGATCGCCCCGCCCCACCAGTGTTCGTTTGTTTCCCCCATCGATCGGGAAGTGGGCTCCCGAACACGTTTGCCCATTCCCCCACTCCCGCCTGTCCTGAGACGAATCAGGTTGGAAACCCCCTTCTTAATAAAGGATATATTATTCATCACTTTGGTGAATTGGAGGTACGGTAACGCCTCCGGGCATTCCCATTATTCAAGTGTAGTGTAGTGTTGTAATTAAACCAGGAAAGCGACCAATCCTAAATTCAACTTTAGAAACTAAAAAAAATTTACTCAAACGCGTTGAGTGATAATGATTATCTTATGGATATAATAACAAACAACAATAATTATTTTATTGATCAGTTTTTTTTAAAAGAAAGGTAAAAATTGAGTTGAAAATAAACCTTCTTTAGCATAAAATTTTCTCTTTTTTCGTTTAAAGACAACATTCACAATTTTCAATCAATTTAGATCCACTGTGATTCCAATTGCCTAAAATGAACTTTTGATTCTTCAAATGGCGAACTTTTGACAATGTTTCTTCGTTGCAATTTGCTGGCAAATTTGAAAAATTGAATATACGCTAAAACGGTGATCAGCGAATGAAGAAAAAGTTGCTAAAATTCAATTAAATTTAAATTTTGATTCAAAACTTTTATTTTCGCTTACCGTATAGGCCCAATAACAATAGGCGACAAAGTCTACTGTCGAAAGAAGCGGTCGATAAGCGCGAATTACAATCACGAGAATGTTGTAAATGGGATATATGATCGCAAATGAAAGGTCGACCGGGAAGATCACAAGCATTGAAATGGTATTTTCGTTGATTTGATAGTTCAGGCTCAGGTTGTAGCAAAGAGGTTATTTCTAATATTTTAATTAAAAGATGCAACAAAATGTCCGATTTAAAAATATATACTATTCATAAATAAGGGTTAAATTCAATTTTAATATTGTTTAACCTTATACACTTGTTGTTTTGTAATCCAAACAAATCCAATTCATTTTGTTAAAATTATATTCTTGCTTTACAATAATGAAGGATAAACAAAAACTCAAATAAAAATTATAGTAACTTTTTTAAACATGAAAGACTTGACAAATTTCATTGTCTTACTGTAATTAATTTATTCAAAATAACATAGAAAAAAAAATTAATCATTTATAGCAAGAAAAAGGAATTATCCACGAGAGCGGATCTGCGGATGCGGGAATGACATGCGAACAGGCTAAAAGACGAGTCATGTCAAATGAATTCCGTCCTGCAATTGCGCTGCTATGCGTGCGGTGATGCTTAACGAATATTATACAAAACTATATAAGGTTTATAAACATATTTGAAAACTCTTTTTCTACAAAATACAATAATAATTACATTCAAAAAATATAAACCGATATAGTAAAGCAAAAAAGGCAACATCAAATGGTGAAAATTAATAAATTTATCTGAATTTGTTTCAGCTTTAAAATAAATTTTAACAATTTGTCTTGAAAATATTTTTTCATTTAATTAAGTTAATCAATTTATTCAAATTATTTAATTTGAATAAAATATTACTATCAACATTTTTTAAATTTAATTACATATTTATTATACTTATATGTATTAATAATTGCAAAACAATTGCTAGAAAAATATATCAATATGGCATAATTATATTCATAAGCAAAAACTGATGAAAAATCTCGTCCAAAAATATTTTTATATTTTTATTTATTGTCTTTTGTTAATGTTTATTTATTTTTTTACAGTTATGCACCGCTCGGGCCCTGACATGTCTCGATATTTAAGCGTTTTCCTTGCAAATAGCTCCAATGCCACCTGTAATAATTATATTTTTTTGTTCAATCATTTTACATATTATATATATTTCAAAATTTACAGAATTTTGAAAAAACTTTATCAAAATTTTTTTTATTATTTAGCGACAAATATATAACCTATTGATTATTTTCCAATATGAATAAAAATTTATTACTATAGCAATGCATAGATAAATAAATTTGATATATTTTAAAATAACCTGTTTTTTGTTAATATTTCGCTTTACTTTTTAATATCGTATGATTATTGTTTTTTGCCCTTGTTTCAATTTTATGATGTCTGAGCCCGTAGAAAAAGACCGAGGGAACTTTCCCCAGAAAATTCCCCAGGAACGTTCCCATGGAATTTTACCCCAATTCCAAGGGAATTCCTGTAGAAAAAGAAAAAATATAACAAATTATTTTGGGGGAGACAGTGTTCCCCTGCTATTTGTAAGGGAGCTTTTGGAGAGAGATTTCCCTCAAAATTGGTGGAAAATTAACCCGGGAATTTTCTTTTTCTACGGGGAAGATTCCCTGGGTAATCGATTTCGGGGGAAGTCTCCCTCAAAAACAAGGGAATTTCTTTTTCTACGAATTGGGGAGATTTCCCTCAAAATCGAGGGATACTTCCCATTCCTCGGTCTTTTTCTACAGGCTCTGGCTTGACCAGCGGATTGAATATGTTGAGCAGTGGCATGGAGTCGAGGACAAATTGTTGTGCTTTTATTAATTAGTTATAATATATTAATTTTTTTCAACATTCTCATATTTTTTTGATAGTTTTCAATTTCATGCGGGCATATAATTATTGAAAAAAAATACTGTTGCTTAATCATTTTTTGTAAGGAATTTTATAATTTTAATCAAAATTTTTTGTTTATATATTAACTAAAGGTATATTTTATTAGCTCGATTTATAAATAATCTTTGCGCAGTCGTTCATTAACACAAAAATGTTTTTATTATAAATTTTCTCGGGTTGATTTTGCAATTTTATTTTTGTTAAATTATATTGATTAAATTTATAAAATGTTTGAATTATTTTATTTTAATTTATTCAAATAGAAAAATATGTTGCACCTACGCATTTGTCAGCAGCATATCTATATAAATATGAATTTAATTCATTACATTCCTTATTTTAAGTTTTATTTTAATATTTTATATATCATCGAGTCATTATTATCACATACAACTTTATTATTCGTCAAAGTAATTTAATGTATCAACATTTACCAGAAAATTTCGCTTACTTAAGTTATTTGTAAACTAAATTTTTTAAAATTATTTTTCAATTTAAACATACAGTTATAAAATGTGCCTTTGATAATACGATAAAAAACATGAACTCATTTAATATAAAAATTATGAGGAAATGACGTTTATAATTTTTGTAAAATGTTAAATATTATCTGTAATTTATGTATTCTAATTTACTAAAAATATTTTATGAAATATAGTTATTTAAAGATCTGGGATTTCTACCGATTCTTGCCTCGGGAAAAACACTTTCAGCTAAAAAGAAAGATGTTAAACTTTAACAATACAACTTTATTATTCGTCAAAGTAATTTAATGTATCAACATTTACCAGAAAATTTCGCTTACTTAAGTTATTTGTAAACTAAATTTTTTAAAATTATTTTTCAATTTAAACATACAGTTATAAAATGTGCCTTTGATAATACGATAAAAAACATGAACTCATTTAATATAAAAATTATGAGGAAATGACGTTTATAATTTTTGTAAAATGTTAAATATTATCTGTAATTTATGTATTCTAATTTACTAAAAATATTTTATGAAATATAGTTATTTAAAGATCTGGGATTTCTACCGATTCTTGCCTCGGGAAAAACACTTTCAGCTAAAAAGAAAGATGTTAAACTTTAACAATTTTTTTTTAATTATATCTTTTTTAGTTTTAGTTTGTTTATATAAAAAAAGTCTTTGTCAAATATTCATACTTTTGCTTTATACCTTTAACATTCTTAATTGTCATGAATTTTTAAAATCAAAATTTATATATTAATAAATTAAACGACAGCTCAGTTGGTAGCATATTTTTTTAATTTAAAGCGTAATTACTAAATTCCTGCGTATTTCTTGCATTTTAACAAAGAAAAAAGTCAAACTAAATTTATATAATTAAAATAAGTTAATTTTCACTTTTTTATAATAATTTCGTAGCCGAGCGTTTATTTTTATCATTCTTTGGTAGTGAGTTTAATTTATCTTTTTTTATTAATCTTATAATAATACTTTTTATAATATATTTAAATGTTTGTAAGTGCAAAATATTTATTACTTTATGAGGTTTTTATCAACAAATAGTTTATATAAAAAGAGTTATAAGATTTTTAGTAATAAATTGTTTGTTTATGCATAATATTCTTATTAAGATTTTGTTATTAATTTAAAATAAAAATGCCTGTATTTCTCCGTCCTCTGACCTTTAAGTTGCAGACATTTTAAATCGTATTTTTGATATCTTTCAATTTCTTTCTCTCCATTTTCAGTCCAACAAAATGGTTAAAAAACTTGAATTTTAATAATTATAATTTTCATTAGTAATTTTAAAAGCGGTTTATAATTAATTATAACTAATACTTCTAACATTTAAAAACTTCTTCAATAAATTAATAAAGTAATAATTTTTAATTTTTATCAGAGATTTGTAAAATTTCTTTGTGTTAATATAAATTATATAATGTCACAGAATGCAATCATATTTATGTATTTTTTTATAAAAAAATTATGTCAAAAATTTCTTTTAGTTATTTATTTTGGTTTGGTCTTTCTGCTCTGCTGGTCGCGACTGAAGTTTTGATCGAACTTTAATAATTATTTAGTTACTTATAATTAGTTGTTTATATTTCTTGTTATCTTTTTATTTTAATGTCAATTTTTTTATTTAATTTATTCCAAAATTTTAAATTATTTGCATTTAATCGTAAGTCTTAAGGCTTTATTGACACACACAGGTTCTCGAAAATGCCGAATTCAAGCAGACCTTTTTTATAATTGAAATAAATTCCTGCGTAATTGCTTATATTTTAATAAAGAAATGTAAAATTATAATTTATATATAACAATTAATTTTAACTGTGATTTATGAATAAAAGTTGTTTTATGCTAATGATTTTAAATAATACAAATTTTTTTTTCATGATACCTCATCCCTAATTTCCAATTTTAAAGAAAAAAATTTTTTTACTGATTTCTTATTTGGCCACAACGCTTCAACCCTGTCCATGCGTTTTTCTTTGCTGCGGCTCTCCTTGCGGTTGCTGATTTGGGAGTGCGCCGGTGTTACTATTAATTTCACCTAAAAAAATTATTAATTATAAGTATAAAAATCACCATAATTATAGTGCATCAGCGAGCTTATTTGCTATAAATAATGCTATTTACTTTAAACGGTGTAAAGTTTTTTATACTGAAGAACTGCACTTTTTATTCAATTGACAAAATTTATTAGTACAAATTCTATGTTAAAATTTTTTTTTAATAATTTTGTATCATATTTGGTGATTTTTAATAAAATTATTATTGTTTTGTCTTATTTCAAATTTATACATATAGATAATTTCATTGGAGAATTATAATTATGGGTTTGAAATTATATTTCTTTATAAATTTATAAATGTTTTCATGTAATACACAAATATAAATACAATATAATTTTCGCTTACTTTATTTGTTTTCAATTTTATTGTAACCAATTTTTTTGCAATATTTTTTTCTTTTTAATTAAATTGCATACAATATTCGTATAAATCTTTATAAATAAAGTATATTCGTTCAAATTCTTTTTTTTTTGTTGTAATCGCTGCCATATGCTAGATATAACATCTTTAAAATAACATTTTGTGAATTGTGCCTCACCGCATTCACCTCTCAGTAGTCCTGCATATGAGGGCATTTGTCCTATCGCATCTGTGGAGTTTGCGCAATAACTTAAATAATAATCTTTTAACAAATTGACTCAATAAATTAAAATTTTGCCGACCTCACCACTATGCAAAATTAATGTTTTATTAATTTAATGGTGCATTCGCAATTATAATATTATTTGAAATATAAAATAAAATATTTCTAACCGTTTTTGCCCATTGTTAATTAGGCTCATCATAAAATTAAAAAAAGGGTTGAAATTTCATTTTCTATGCTGTTATTATTACTTGTTCGTCTCTCTTTCAGCGCTGCAGGTTTTAAGCATAAGTGCCTTTTTAATTAAAATTGTAAAACATCGAAATTTTAAACATTTGTTTTATTTTTCATACATTTTATTTTTTGTTTTGAATTAATTTAGTTTTAAACAGTGTTTTTATTTTTTTAAAGGTAAATGGTATAAAGATTTCTTCCGTTGTGATTTCCTTTCCATGGTCGATATAATACAATTTTTCCGATTATTATTAAAACAAATTTAATTAGAAATTTCACTTATATTATTCATTTCAAAATATTTGGCTTACACATAATGAACTTGTTAATATTGAATTTCTTATTAATATTTTAAAATTTTTTGGCAACTATGGCATAAATTTATATTTAATAACTAAGTTGCCTAAAAATATTTAATTTTATTTACCTAATCATTTCAATCGATATATAAAACTACAAAGACTGTGGAATTGCCAGGTCGATTTATTTAATTAGATTTTAAATGGCTTGCCTACATTTTTATTTTGTCATCCTGTCATTATAATAAATCCTTGAGAATTAATTTCTTATAAATGTTTTAAACTAACGTAATATTATAATATTTATTTGCAATATCGTTTGGCTATTGTTATGTTTTTAAAAATATAAATTTTTTTTTTTTACATAAGCGATCTTTGCAATTTTAAGAAATTAATAATTAAATGTTCTCTAAATTTTAAAACTTGTTTTGATCAAATGTCGACAACTGCAAAAACAAACATTAAAATGTTAACAAATAAAAATTTATGAATCTGGCATATTGAAGACCAAGGCTTTAACAGTATTTTTTTGCCCAAAATTTGTCTAATTGCACCGTTTGAATTCCGTCCTTATCCTTTTGCATTTGTTTGTGCGCAATTTGGCACAATTGGCAAAGTGCCGATGGTTTTGTGTTGTCCCATTGCCGACGGTACTTTTTGGTCCAATTGAAATAACTAACAAAAAACAACAAAATTCTTTTTGTCAACAATAATTACCCCAAATATCTTTCCGAATCACCAAGCAGTGCCGTCAGAAAATCTGCTAACGCCTGCACACAGTCAAAATCGTCTGCCGCTATGTACACATTGTCCGGAATGCCGGTGCCGTTCAGCACTGATCGGTTCAACACAACTGGCACCACCAAACTGCGCAATGCATTCCAAAATTTCTCCGTAACATATTGAGGGCAGACCGTATTCTCGAATGCCAAGTAGAAGAAAGTGACTCTGAGTCAAACACAAAATGATCAAAATTTTCTGGGCTTTTCGAAAGTGCGCAAAATTAAAAAAAAAGAATAAGATTGGCAAAGTGCTTTTGATTTTAAAAAAACTACAAAAGCCCGCTTACGTCAAGAAGTCCTGGCACAATCAAAATTTATAATCTCATTAATCATTCATTAATCAATTAGTCAACAACCGGATCAGTGCTTTGGACAAAGGATTAGCGGGATAAACGAAAATGTTCGAGATTTTCCGTCTCAAAGAGCGGGTGCCGGATTTTTTTTTTAGTTATTTTTGCCAAATTCTTTTTCTAATACGTTTTTTAGATTCAGTTTATAAGTTCATCAAAACAAATCCCCGAAACGCACCAAGCTCGCGCTGGTAACACGCATCGTCGCAGCTTTTGCTGTTGCAATTTCCGAACACGTCCAATTCCATTAGATTCTGGAGCTGTTCCGTTATCAAATCGCGTCCAGAGGGTGCGTCGCAGTGGGACACAATTTGAAGAGCCAACCGTTGTTTTTTGTTGATTTGCATTTGAATCTAAATGTTTTTTGACAATCAAAAATAATATTTGTGGCCCATATTAGTGCTGGCATGTTTGGCATATTATGCCAATTTGAAATTTTGTGCCATTTGCCGTGCCAGCCGACCTCGCGATCGCTCCAAATCTGTTCCCGCGGTGTTTGTGAAGTGATTTCACTGAGCTGGTCGCATGGAAGGTAAATGGTGCTGTCCGTATGATATGAGATGGACATGTTAAAGTAGTTGTTGGGCAGACGAGCCAAAAGCCACCATTGGGACCAGTGAGGGCTCTGTGGGTACGGAATTTTTTAAAGAAAATTTGTGGTGCCAAAAGACGCCACGAAAAAGATGTCCGGCAGTGCCAAGGCACAGCCAGACAAATTTAAAATAAATGTCGGCACGGGTCGCCGAGTTTAACATAATTTATTTCGCCAAAAATGCCATTTTTTATTTTGCCAAAAATGCCATTTTTAGGAGTCTATGTTAATCGCGGTCGGGACCCCGACCTCCGATTCTGACATGCCCAGATAAGCTCTATTAGAGTGGGAAAAGATTTATTGTAGAGGGTAAAATGCTATTTGTACTGCTTTATCACCTCCATGGACACCATCGTGTACAGCTGAATTAAATTTATTATAGAAATTATAATTAAATGCCATCGACCTGTTCGGGACGCCGATGTTCTGGTAACGGACTAAAATCATGCCGCACATGGACCAGCACCACGGACGCCGAACTTTCACTGTAAAGTTTTTAAATATCAAATTTTAATGATTTTTAATCATTTTATGCTTACAATGTTTTGTCCTCAGTATACACACATTCATTTGAGCAATTGTTTAGCCCCAACTTCAAATAGCTATACTCATAAAATGGATATCCAAAAATTCGCTTCCATCCGAGAATAATCAGACGCACATTTGACTGTAAAAATTAAATTAAAAAATAAATAAATACAAAACAAATTGTTTCACCTTGTCATTATTATGACCATTCAACGGTTGAATACTTAAATTTGTTGAAAAACCGATAGTTTGACAAAAAAAACTCTTACGATTTGGCCAAAATTTCGCAATTCGAACGATGCCATGACAAACACAAAATAATGTGTATTAGATGAGTGAGAATAGTAGCCAAAACCTTTTAAAGTTAAAAGTTTTTTAAAAGTATTTTGTGCTTTTATGATACCTATTTTGAATATTCGACAAAAATATTGAATAGGTTCTAGGGGGAGGAGAGGTTCAAAAACGGGCAAAATGGGGACAAAAGCTGCCAAAAAGCGTTTTCAAAACGCTCAACAAATCCTGGCAAGATCACCAATTTTTGGCTAAATTGTGGTTTACTGATACCAAATGGTGTCCGGACATTTCGCACCCAATTAATAAAAGCTTGCAAAGTATTTTAGATGGATGGATAAATTTTTTTTTGAAATGGAAATATGGGCATGTGTTATAGGGCAGAAATATTTCCCATTTAAGGGCTGAAATTGGCAAATATTTTCACATTAAAACAATTCGAATTCACTTCCCTCTATTTTGTTAATATATTCATTAGCAGGGCTAGTTGATATTTTAAATAATTAAATATAAGAAGTATTTATTTAATTTTATTTTGATTGAATAAACTTATTTACTTTTATACTTTTTTAACCGTCTATTAATTAAAAACTGTCACCATTAAAAAATAGAGCAATGCCATTAATTAATTACACATATTATTTGTTGCTTGTTAAATTAACTTAATAAGCTAATTATTTATAATTAATTTAATATTAATAGAAATAAAATAGTCTGGGATTTGGTTTAATTATATCTTTTTGTTTTTTTGCATTTTTTTAAGACAACCCACATACAAAAGAACGCAAATCACTAGGACCCGGATCGATATGCACTAAAAATCTCCAAAAGCGCATAATGCACCAAAAAAAAAGGCCAAAATATGCGAAAAATGCTGAAATATGCACTGAAAAATGGCACTTTTACTGCACTAATTTGCTTAATACCAATTTTTTTTACTTTTAACGTAATTCAGTAAAGCTTTTTAGCATATGAAAAGCTAAATAATTTGAAAAATTTCCGGTATTTTAACCGTCAGGCGAACTCATCGCCAGTATTTTTATGCGTTATACCTTAAAAATTATTTTTCAAAAGCAGCCAGAAACCCATGATTTTGGGCGCATTTTTACATATTTTTGGTCAAAAAACGTCAAAATATGGACGAGCCCCGAAAATATGCAATTTTAAACTTGACCAAAAAAACTCAAACCAACGCGAAAGACCGTATCTGGACCATATTTTTCAAAACATATGAGAACAAAAAACATATAAATCCGGGCCCTACAAATCACCATTATATAGTTATTGTAGAACTTTAACATTATTTTTTCGAATAAAATGTTCCCAATGTTAACATTAAATACAAATAATCGATTTTATTAAAAGAATCCTTTTGTATATTTTGAATTAGGTTTGGTTTTCAATTTTAAATACTATACTTTATATTTCCGTCTGCTTTGTTCTTTCGAGCAAAACATAAAAGTTATTTTAGTGACTTTTAGTATTTTACCTTCAGAGTTATATCATTAAAATAAACTAACTTTCATTCGTAAATGCCCATTGCGAGACTTTAGGGTTTCAATGTAAATTTAAAATATTAGATTATTGATTATAATTTTGATACTTAGCATTTAAAAAGTTATTTTTCGTACTCGCGTACGTGCCCCTTGTTTCTTCATCTGGTGGACTGTCAATTACCCTTTTATACCATTTTATTTATATAAATACCATTTCACTTTAATCCAATCATATATTATTTATTAAACCTTATTAGTTTTTATACCTACGCTGTCACAAAGCAATATTAAAGTATGTTTTAGATAATATTTTTATTTAAAAATTTTTCTCGCGAACTTTTAAAAATATAAATTTATTTTATTTACGTAGTTTATCAAAAAATAACCTAAAAATTACTTTAATTTATGAAATCGCTGAATCGTTTATCAAATTTAGACAATCATTTGCTAATATAATTTTTCGTAAATTACAAGCTTAATTATTTAGCGTTTTTAACTGAGATATTTTCTGCTGATTTTTGAACGTAATTATTTTTCTGGCTTTTTCTTATGTTTATGATTAACTAAAAAGCTGCTTGAGTAAAGATTAGAAACTAAATCTTCAAATTTTACTTGACATCTGTTACCTTAATTTTTGAATTTTTTTTGTATTTAAAAGAGTTTAGTCATTTTATTTTTTCAAGTAAATTTTTTAAAATTATATTTTAATTAAATTTATTTATTTTTTATTTCCTATTTCTTAAAGATTTAGCGTTATGGTTTATAATAAAAAAAAAATCATATCTTTTTTTTAACTTTATGATTAGTATGTTAATTTAAATTTTTATGATATTGTTTAAAAAAAAGAAAGATAAAGTTAAACAATTGTTAAATAAAAAATCAAATTTTAACAGTACATTTTTATATATTTAGGCATTTGTATTTAAATTCAGTTTTATTTGACATTTAGCGGCCGATCACATTAAATTAAATTGGCGAATAAATATGGAACTCATGGAAAAATTAAAAATAGCCACTGGCATACACTCGCTCTGTGGATTAACCCAATATTTTAACAACAAAATTCATCAGCTTATACATATTGCAAATCATTACCATACTGCTGTTTAATTTATCCAAAGCTGGCTTAATAATTCTCATGGTAGCCATAGCAATGTAGGGGATTTATAAGAAAGCGGCAAATTATTTTTTATTAAATTTTCATATGTAACTTTGAAGACACGTTGGTAAATGTTTTTTTGATTTTTAGCTGAAAAAAATGATTTTTTTTTTATTTAGAACCTTATAACATTAAATTACATTTTTTATTTAAATTAAAAAACTGCAGTTTTACAAGTTTTAATTAAATTTTATCGGCTACATTTATAATGCGAAAAGAATAATATTTAATTTTTTTTAAATACTAATTCATAATGTTATTTACTATAAAGTTTAAGATTGTTGTGGATCTAGGAATATATTTTTGTTACTAAAATTAGGTGAGTATTTACCAGGGGTGCTCACGGTTACCAATTTGCGTAACCGTAACCGCCCGTGCTCAAACACCCGTAACCGTTAACCGCCCGTAACCGCCCGTCCTCAAAAGTTCATAACCGTTAACCGCCCGTAACCGCCCGTCCTCAAAAGTTCATAACCGTTAACCGCCCGCGGTTATCCGCGGTTAACCGCATTATTTAAAAATCAATAAAGTTTTCCAAATTTCGAAAAATCGATTTCTCAAAGCTAATTTTTCCGATCGTGATGTGGCGTCTTTTTAAAATTAAATCAAAATTGATGTGTATTGAACTTAACAAGTGATTTTTATCAGATTTTGTCAATAAATAAAATTTTAAATCTCTTTCTAACATTTTCATGATTAAAATCTAACAAAGCGCGACCGATCGGAGTAATATTTTCTGTTTTTTGCGCATTAGTTTCCTAAAATATTTTTAAGAGTGGGATTGGGGGGTTCGGCGGTGCCGATAGTCGCCGCCGAGGGAAAAAAAATCGAATATCTAACGCCTTATGCTGAGAAAAATCGTCCAAATTTTAGGTAATTGAGTTCTAAAATGCACTAATTATTTATGTAAATACTTAGAATTTTACTTTATATATCTAAAATTTGCAAAAAATTGAAAGATACTAAAAAGAAGGGATATTAAAATATAAATAAAAAATAAAATAATTACAGGGGAAGGGGCTAGAACCTAGACCAAATAAAAACAGTCTATGAGTTTCACCACTGAGCCACCGGATTTATAGAGAGATTGGTGAAATGTGAATAAAAGCGAAGAAATTTAAAGTCAAATCGTCTCAATCCTTAGAATTCAAAAAACAACGGATGCGACGGTTAACCGCGGTTTTAGTGGTCATAACCGTTAACCGCCCGTAACCGCGACCTTTTAAAATTACATAACCGTTAACCGCGGGTAACCGCGGTTATCCGCGGATAACCGCGGTTGCGGGTAACCGTGAGCAGGCCTGGTATTTACAGTTATAATATAGGTTAAATCATCGTGCCCTCATCCCTATAATTTTTTGATATTGTTGAACCTGCGTTATAGAATTTCTTAAAGAATATTTATTAATATGTTATTTTTGAAATAATAAATAAATGAGATGAAATAAATAAATTTATAATTTAATTGATAAAAAAGTTAGTTTTGGTTGATGCTATTTAAAATTTTTTAAATGAAAATTGAATTGGGCGCTTTATATTGTATAAATTTTGCTTCCTTAATCTTAGTTTTTAAAATCGACTTATAACGTAATCTTAATTTTATGTCTTTGAAAGAGTAATGGTGATAAAATTTTGCGTATTTTAGTGGAAAACTCTTTCGTGAATTTTGTTATAACATATAAAAATAAATTTTGGACCAATTATAAAATAATATTGTTTTATGTGCAATAACTTTTTGATAGGCAGCAAAAATTAAAAATTTTTTCAGAAAACATTTTTTGTGTTTTATTTTATTTTTCAATTTTGTGAAAAATACCGAAATTTGACTAGAAAAGCAAAATGACGAATCGTGGGCTTACAACTTAAAGAAGCTAAGTTTTGTTTATTGCTTAATTTTGTTAAAAGGGACGCAGTTTGCCCGATGCTTCGAGTAGCATCGTGTTGTTTTAATTGACCATATTGAGCAGAGGACGCCTTAAAAACAAGCATTAGCGTATTTAGCTCAGATTATTTTGTAGATTTTTTGAATGGGTTTTCTAACTCAGTCGGCCTCTTAATATATTTATTTTTAAATTAATGATAATATTATCTTTAAAAACCTTAATTTTTGTTTTATTTTAGATTTCGTTATTTTTTAATTTTTTTTTGTAATGAGCATTGTTGCTTGTGCTGCTCATGTTGAAATTTTTCTTGATGTGAGTATCTTATTATTTCTTACATTGCCGGATTCTAATATATAAATAGATTAAATATTTGATAATGGATTTTTTAAAAAATAAATATTCAAATTCTTGAAGACCTTAATTTTTTATTTTTAAATTATGGAATTAGTTTTTTTATAATTTAATAAGTAATCGGAGCAATCTGCGCGGGCTTATTTTGTCGAATAATAAGAAAATTCAAGAGATATTTAAAGATGGATTATTTTTGAAAACTTACTTTTGCTTTTCAAATACTGTTTATAACTTAAATTATTTGTATATTAGTAGTTTTATAAGAGTTGATTTAGATATATTTTGAAATAAATGTTAATTTGTTTCATAAATTTTTTTAATTTATTAAGTAGTAACTGGATGCGTTTTGTTTTTTAACTTATTTTGTTGTGTTATTCTAGTTGTTGTGGACTCTCCGGATGCACATCTTATCGGGGTTCATTTATACTGGGAAAAACTTGAATTTGCTATATAAACATTAATTCATGTTTAAATTAAATTATAATATTTAACAATAAATTTATTCGTGAAAAAAGCGTTCGGCAATTATGCTACATTTTTTAATAAGAAATTTTAGCTTTAAGTTTTATATGTTTCAACGCTTTCTGTTGAAGACAGTTACGATAAACGCCTAATGTTTAAGTTATTGCTAATAAATATATTATTGTGGCCTTGAATAATCATTTGTACCACGCAATAATATGATAAGTAAAATTTATGACAAACTGGAATTTGGATTTTGTTTATTTCAATTAGGGGTAAATATTTTGATCATCTTTAATCACGCTGGCTTACCAAATTCCCACACACATGCACATAGAGGTATGCTTTTGCGCTTTGTTTTTGGATGCTAATCTTCCCATTAGCTTTTTAACGCTGTAGGAACTAATTTTTCTGGGCAATCGTTGCGTTACTTCTGACTATTCTTGGCGCTGTCCACATCAATTTCTATGGTTAGTAATTTGTTTTGCATTTAACTCATTTTGAAATTTTTTTATTCGCATTCAGAAGCAAATTGTTGTGTTGACAATCAAATTGATTTTTTAATGTCTCGATGGAAACACCTTTTTATTTGATTTAATAATAATATAACCTTGTGATAGCGCGTTGTACAATATTTCACAAGCATTTTCTTCGGATTAATTATAAATTATTTAAGCATTTTTTCGGACTGAGGTTCAATACGAGGCTTCTAATTAAAAATTAAAAAATAAATTTTTTATTTTGTTTGAATTAAATTAATAAACTAATCGCTACATTATTTATTTGCAATTAATTTCACTATATTCATTTTATATTTAAAAAGATTTTAATAAAATTTTTCTGATACTTACATTTTAACCAAATATATATTTGTCTTTTCAACAAATCTTTTAATTGCATAATTCCCCACAACCTCCTTTTTTGTTAGGTCCAAAGTAAATGTGCAAAATTTAAGTTAGATTACGATACTTTTTTTGAAATTGAATGCAAGGGCCCGGCGGTGCCGATAAAATTTTGAATTTTTTCACTTGTTTAAAGGCCCATTTCAGCTCGGTTTTGACGCCCGGAGCATTTCGAATCGGTAAGTTATCTTATGATTTAAAATATTTTATGCTTCAAAATAAGTAATCTTTTTTAATTCCCGAGTTTCTTGGCGCTATTTTTTTAATTACCAAATGCTCGTCACTTCTTCAAGTTCATCGGTTCATTCCGTATTTCACCGTAAGTTCATCCCGCTTAAAACACATTTTTATTTATTATCAAAGTGCATAATTTTACGCAGCTGTTAAAATGATTATTAGGCTGTTTTATTTTTCATGTGAAAAATTGTATAAATGCTAATATTTTATGTAAATTAAAGGTTGCGCAATTTTGTAAATTCTGTTCATGAATAAAACTTTAGATCTTGCTTTGCGTGATAGGTAATCTGCTGTTAAATGTTTAAAAAATTTATTTTATTTTAAGTCTTAAAAAATCAGTACTCTGTACAAAATTGATAGATTATTAAAACTTTGCTTTTCGAAAATTCTCCTTCCAATGCCAGTTTATCTTCTGTAGATTATGATTTTAAAATATTATTTATTCCATGTTTATTTATAAGATTCCAATTAATGGTGAGAGCCCCTCTTTAACGGTAGCGCTGCGGACAATTTTTTTGTTAACAATTTTGTTTTTTTTTGTATCATTTTTTAAATGTTTGCTATTTCATCTTTCCGGACCAGAGTGCTCTGATCGAATAAAAGAACATTATTATAATATAATTTATAAAAAATTGTAAATATCCTTAGCAGACCTCTTTGTGCTTCAAGAAAGCTGTAAGACATTATTACTTTTATTTATTGAGGGATCGTCTCAGTAAACTATTTTAACTTAACTACACTTAAAATTCAATGATAAAAATGTTGTGTTAAATAATATTTTTTGGTTTGTTTATTTTTAGTTTTAGTATTTATTTTTGAAACATATATACGGATTTAATTTGCTATAGTTTATCACATAGACATTGCATTACTGCTTTCCATATTTCTCGGCCCTCTTGTAATCAATCTATCGTTATCGTCGGTTATTATTTGTTTGTACATTAATATTGTATTTTATCAACGAATTCTTTTAATCTATTATAAAAATGATTTTTATTTAAATTAAAAGTGAGGTTAATTTGCATCTATTCGTGTTAAAATTCGCCGAGCAATTTAGAACCATTATTTTTTTTAATTTGCTTCTTATTTTTTAAAGTACATTTTTGATTATTTTTATAGATTTTTAAACACTAATTAATCGAGTTTGATTAGATTAAAAGAGTATTCTTATCTATGTGTTTGATCTATTCTCTTATTAATTAATTGTTGCCAAAAAAACCTCTTTTGCAACCGGCGTGCGTCCTGCATGTCTGATACATAGCCAGTGGATGAGCCGCAGAAAATTCTTTCCGATATTAAATTTTTAAAATTTAAAAAACATTAGTTTTATTTGTGTAAAGACATGGTTGGTTTGTTAAAATTTCACTTTTTTTATTATCAAAAATATATCTAAACATTTACAACAATTTCAGTGGATAAAATTACATCGATTTTTTTTAATAATTGTATGTTGTTTTATTAAAAAATTTTCAATGGTCACTTTATAGAACAATTACTAATCTTTAGATAATGATTGACTTTTCTTAAATATTTGATATTTGAGCTTTATTATCGTTTGAATCTATGCTTTAACAATTAAAGAAATTATTTTAATTCTTTTGCTGTACCACAAAGGTAAATAGAACTTAAAAATAACACAGTTGCTATTTACGGTAAAGTTTCCCAGAATTTAAAAAAGTTTATGTTGATAATGTGACGCCGCATATCGTGTTAGCTTAGGGAAGCGTAAAATACCGAAATTAACCACTCGCACATGTATTTCTACTTATGTAAATGGCATAAAATGATGGTGTGATGATCTGGTGTCGATGGCTAATTTTTTTTTTAATTGCTGAAATTTTAATTACATTTGCCGTAATCGTTAAAATTTTCATTTGGCATATATTTCCAATTTATTAATTGATATTAAAAAGAATTTATAAATTTATTTGTATAGTTAATTAATATTTAATAGCGCTATTAATCAACCATTTATCATTATTTTTTATATAATTAAAATTTAATCTATGATCGGCTTAAGTATATGAAACAAATGTTTGTGCAGATGCCCATTTTTGAGATTATTAATCAATTCAATAGATGTAGAATTTTTTTGATGTTATAAAATGAATTTTACTTTTGCCTCTGTAATTATCCAAATATCAAAGAAAACATTTTAAATTGGAGTTTTAGAGAAATAAATTGTCATGTGCTAATGAGC
The DNA here is from genome assembly GCA_018350325.1 of Globodera rostochiensis. NCBI lineage: Eukaryota > Metazoa > Nematoda > Chromadorea > Rhabditida > Heteroderidae > Globodera > Globodera rostochiensis. Next base: position 245,048 of record JAEVLN010000024.1, read on the forward strand.
TTTTAGGTAAACAAACCATGTGGGGTGGTAGCAGTTTAAATGTAAAAAAGCATTTAGCATTAATCATGCAGCACCAATCCTTAAATATATTTTGGCACATTTAATTTAATTCGTATAAAAAATATTTGAATATATTTGTAAATACAAAATTTACTACTTTGGCGACAATTTCATCAAAAACATTTGCATCATCAATCGATTAGACTGAAATAATCTGCTAATAATTATTACACAACTAATGTCAAAAAATAGATTTCAAAAATCTGGCTGTCATTATTCCGTTTAAGTTATTTGCTAAATTTTATTTTAACAGTTTTATACGCAATATTTTAAAAGTTTGAACACGTGCAGACTTGGCAACTACCCGGTGTTGATGATGATGCCGATGCCGATAAATGGCGGGTTTTTCTCTGTCTTCTGCTTTCTCGCCTGCGTACATTTCTCTAATTTTGGATTTTGGGCGAAAGTTAGTCGTACAAATAATGTTTTTGACAAAAATATAATTTAATTATAAATACAACAATACTATATTATGCATAGTAATTTTAGATAAAGGGGTTTTTAAAGTTATAATTTTCCAGTACAAATCATTTCAACATGCAAACACTGGGTTGTTTTAACTTTATTAAGTAATATATTTCAGTTTTTTTATTTTCTTTTCAAATTATTCACTAGAAAATTAAAAAATTTTTTGATATTTATTTAAATGTTATTTACTCTAACCAAACTCGTTAGCATTTGATAATTTATTTTAATTGAAATTAACTTTTTTTTTGCAATCAAAATTTATTTTTAGTTTTAATATAATGAATACCTTAAGAATTTAACTTAATTTAAGAGACGGTTTCTTTGCTAATTATTCTTTAAATAAGCATATGATAATTATTATATTAAAATAGTTTTGTTCTGCAACTAATATCATATTTATTATTATTTATTTTATGTTATCGATACTTATTTAATAATTATTGTTGTTATTATTTTTTATTTCAACATATATTATTTATTTAACTTTAATGCCTTAGCCAATTGTATTTTGATATGTCTTTTACGTTTTTTGTATTTTTATATTTCTTCAGCGCATTCAAAAGCCAGTTACGATAAACAACTTTTAACTTCACCTTAATATTAATTTTTTTATTTAAATAATTTAATAAATTCTTTATTTATCTCAAATTTTAATTTTTTTAGGTTCAACAAATAAAGGATTTTAATTTATATAAATTTTTGTTATTATTTGTTTGCCAATGTAATTCTATTTTTTTATGTTAGAATTAAGTAATTAATACACCGGGTAATTAGTGGACATTAAGTTTACTTTCCAATTAAATTGCATACCTTTTTTCAACTTTTCAATTTTGCAAATAATAAAATAAAAAAACATTGCTCATATTTAGTAAAAATTTTTTGTTTGTTTCAATTGCTTTAATAAGCTTATTTTTCGAAATAAAGTTTTTTATTTTAAATTTAATATAATATTAATTTGTACGGCCCCTTCGCAGTTTGCCCGATGCTTCGAGTAGCATCGTGTTGTTTTAATTGACCATATTGAGCAGAGGACGCCTTAAAAACAAGCATTAGCGTATTTAGCTCAGATTATTTTGTAGATTTTTTGAATGGGTTTTCTAACTCAGTCGGCCTCTTAATATATTTATTTTTAAATTAATGATAATATTATCTTTAAAAACCTTAATTTTTGTTTTATTTAGATTTCGTTATTTTTAATTTTTTTTTGTAATGAGCATTGTTGCTTGTGCTGCTCATGTTGAAATTTTTCTTGATGTGAGTATCTTATTATTTCTTACATTGCCGGATTCTAATATATAAATAGATTAAATATTGATAATGGATTTTTTAAAAAAATAATATTCAAATTCTTGAAGACCTTATTTTTTATTTTTAAATTATGGAATTAGTTTTTTTATAATTTAATAAGTAATCGGAGCAATCTGCGCGGGCTTATTTTGTCGAATAATAAGAAAATTCAAGAGATATTTAAAGATGGATTATTTTTGAAAACTTACTTTTGCTTTTCAAATACTGTTTATAACTTAAATTATTTGTATATTAGTAGTTTATAAGAGTTGATTTAGATATATTTTGAAATAAATGTTAATTTGTTTCATAAATTTTTTAATTTATTAAGTAGTAACTGGATGCGTTTTGTTTTTTAACTTATTTTGTTGTGTTATTCTAGTTGTTGTGGACTCTCCGGATGCAC
>JAEVLN010000024.1:249178-273864 GCA_018350325.1 Globodera rostochiensis
GTGTTTAAATCAGTTACTTGGAACATTATGAATAAATTAATGAAATAAGAAAATAATTTATTTTTATTTTTAATAAGGCAACTTAATTTTCTAGAACTTACTTAATAAATTAACTTTGCTCTAAACTTATACTTCAAACATAAATAAAATAAATTATGTATTTAAACTTTTTTTATTATTTGTCTAAAATTAAATTTGAAAACTGTAACAATTCAAATATAATATGCCAAATGAACAGTATTATTGCATTCTGTCGGCAAAAAATGCTGTGTATAAAAAAAAGTAAATTTTTCAATATTTTGACAAAGAATATTAAATTTTTATTAAATCTGTTTATGAGAAATAAAACTGTATTCTCTTAAATATAAACTAAAAGAAAATAATATTATCACCCATTATAGAAATATTTGTGCCATATATTAATCGGTGTCTAAAATAACGAGATATTATACAGATCCTGTTCCTATTAAAAAATTTATTTCGCTTTAAATCAAATGGTTAAAATAAATAATTAAATCAGAAAAAAATAATATAAACTACCCTAGCAGAAATTTAATAATAAAAATAAAATATGGCATTCTATTAAAATTAAATTAATATAAACTTAAATTTATACAAAAATAAATGTCAAAAAGATGTTAATGCTATAAAACCCAACAAGCAAGCCTTTAAAAAATGGTGACAACAAGACTCGATGCTTGGCGCATCACTGTGGGTCCATCATTTAAATATAAATCGCAATTTGATATTGTTAAAAAAATTAATTCAAAAAAAACGACGCATTAAACCATATTAATCAAGTGCAAGAAACAATTTAAACATATTATTTTGACCTTTAATTTTCTTTAATACCTTGTTTTAACCAAATATATTTGATTTCCTAATGTTGTTATTGCCAAGAAGGCAAATGAACAAGAGAAGGATCGCCAACACCCGACGGCTCCAAGCCTTGCGTCTGCGTGCGCTGTTCGACTCCCGGTAATTAATTAAAAAACTATTAATAAGTTCAAGATTAAACTAAGCTAATATTATTTATTCCTTTACTTGCACACAAACCACGATCTTGAGCAGAAAATATAAATTTTTTCGACGATCAATTGAAAAAAATGCGCCATCTTAAATTCTTTGGTATGGTTAGCATATTGCTAGGACACCCGAGCAAACACTACGAGATGAGGTTAATCTAGCTGCTGAATAAGCTTTGTTGGGTAATATAAAAAGATAAATTTCAAAAACAAACATGGAAAATATTTATAAATATAAAATCAAAAAATAATATATTTCATTAAAAATATAGATGGCAAAAATTTTAAAATAAATTTAAACATTTTACATCAAAATTTTTGATAAAATATTAAGGTACGAATAAAAATGCAGAACAAATTATTTAACAGTTACAGACCAACAACATACCATTTTAAAGTTCTAGTTTATAATATATAAAGAAAATAGTTACTATTACGATAAAAACTTGAACAAAGTCTTACAATTGCTGCAAGATAAACATGCAGAAGTTAGCTATAAATAAAAATACAATTTAATGCCCCAGGCGACCAACATAAAAAATAATAATATTTGTGTAATGATCAAACTTTATAGAAGGTATACGCAAATTAAAAAATAAATGCAATAAGAATATGGGATTACAAACAAAAAATATTATAATTAAATCTTTTTAATGTATTATTCAAGTGAAAATAATAATTGATTGAGTCCTTCTAAAAAATGTAATGATTAACATTCGAAAATAAATATATTTAAATTATTACATTGTTAACGATTGAAATCAAATAAATAATTGTATTGCCTTATAAATTTGACTTTTATAGATCTTAAACTGTTATCTAACGAGCAAAAATTGTCCACAGGCTGAGAATCAAATATTAAAATATTACGTTTTATTAATCTAAAATAAATTAAAAACTTTTGTATCCAAAAAATGATCATTAAAAACTATTAGGATATAATAAAACGTATCAATATGTAACTGCTGTAAAACAACCCAACATAATATTTATTTAGGCGCAGGCAGCTGGCAAAAAGAGGATTATTTTGCCGCTCGCCAACCAGGCCGAATTCGACGTGCTCGGAGAAATCTTCGCGGACATGCAAATTCATTATGTTTCGCATTAACAAAATGTTTATTTGTATTCTCTTCAGGCATAGTGTTTTTTTTATTAAATTGTGTGGATCGGGCAACATAATGTTAGCTGTATTACAATAAAATTAATACTTAAAAAAAAAAAATTCAAATATTGTATTTTCGACACAGTATTAAGATTATTGAAGAAAAATGTAATTAATATTGAACATTTTTAAACTAATATTAATAAATATTTTAAGTCTCAAAATTATCGCTTAAATATAGAATTCAAAATAAGTCATCTTTTTTAATACAGTAACTAAACTAGTATATAAACAAAGCCTTCCAACTATATTCTTTAAAGTTTTTATGAATATTAAGACATTGTTTTAATTTAACAAATAAAGGAATAATACATTTTGTTGGAATTTGATTGGCAAAATAAATAAATAAATATTGTATTATCTATGAATGTTGAAAACATTTTGTTTTTAATAATTAATTGATAATTAGGCATTAAAGTATATAATCTGATAAATTAATTTAAAATTGAACGCATTTTACTTAATATGAATGCAGTACGGAATGGCCATCGAGATGAACATTTCAGGATAAAAAATTAATAACAGATTCCACCAATAATTTGAAATACGGCTCGAATATTTATAATTTATATAAAAAACTCACAATCATTAAAGCGCCGAGTGCGAAAACACCAAAAAAAAAAAGAACAAAGCAAATTCAATTTTAATAAACATTTTAAACAACTATTAAAACAAACAGAATTTAAATATTAATGCCTAATTATTAACAGTGCAGATAATTGGACCACCAGCGAGCCTCCAAGCGTAGTCTCTTTTATTTTACATTATTTTTTTGTCATAACAGGCGCCTGAAAGTTTTTGTAATAAAAACATACAAAATAGAATATATAAAAAACTGAATGATAATAATAAATAAGAAAAAAAAAAAGTTAAACAAAACAACAAAAAAAATAAAATAAGAAAAGAGGAAATATTTACCAATTCGGACTATTAGTAAATAAATTAAAACTGGCGACGAGAGTTTATGTCAAACAATTCCGCCACCTCGCTTTCCGCAGCCAAATCAGCGCTATCAACATCGTGCATTGCCAAACCGATTTCGTCCGCGAAAGAAACATTTTCCACCATTAGTACGCCCACTGTCGAGTTCAAATAACATAATTTAATGTTTAGAGAACATTGTAAGGTCGAATACAATTAAAAGAAATTAGTAAAAAAGAAAAGTAAGACAAAATGAAATACGCAAAATATTATATTAAATTTTTTAACAAAATATTGTAGAAACGTAAAGTCAAAAGCACGATTAAGTTTTTTATTTACTTACACATAAACAAATATTGCGCTCAACATTGAGTGAAGGTCAGGTGTATTATTACCTATACTATTTTTTATAACAGCATAGGTGATTATTCAATTCAATATACAAATTTATAAAAAAATGCATTTAAAATAATCTTTAAGCGTAAACGAAGGCGCATTGAATTTGCCTATAGCAATAATTAAATAAATAAATAATACCTTTTGATTCAATGCAAAAATTAACAAAATAGAACCTTAAGAGAAATCGTGCAACTTAAAACTATAAAAGAAATTGTGTTAGTAATTGAAACTTGCAATATAAATATATTGTTTTTGTCGCCATAAATGTATATTGTTTAATCGAATTTAAAACTTATATTGTGTTTATTTCTTAAGGATTGATGAAGTTGAACTGATTGCCATATAAAAATCTTGTAATTTTTAAATGAGAAAAAAACGTAAAGATTTAATAAAAATATGAATCTTTTAAATATTGCCAACAAAAATAATAGTATTATTAAAATTAATCAAGCCCAAATATTAAATTTTAATGAGAAATCTAAAATTTTACAGATGATAAAACGACTTCATAAACTGCCGCAAGTTATGGGAGCAACCGACTGTTCAAAATCAAAAATTTTACGAATGAAATTCAGTCTGAAATTTTATTGATGAAGCATTGGACAATTTGTTCAATCACTTGTTAGTAACCAAATTACCGAGACATGACCACGAGGCTCGAGAATTGACTAACAAAAACCCCTTATACGAATATTATTGTAATTTAGGTTTAATAGAGTTGCTCCCCGACCCCTCGTGGGCGGGAAATAGGGAGTTGAGGTTGGCCATGTCGGAGGTAAGGGACGACCCAAGTTTGTGGCTCGGGATAAGGAGCAACTCAAAAATAAGACAATTTTTAAATACTACTTCATTTCTGGGGTGTTCGGGACTCGTCAGCATAACTGTTATTCAAGAATACAATAACTGCCACATTCGGTGAAATCGATTAGATTTATGTTGGAATGCCAGGCGAAGGCGCTACAATTGCTTACAATTTGATAGATTTTTAGAAATAAACAATATTACTAAGATTTATTTAATATTTTTGTATCAAATGCGATAAATTTTGAGAATTATTTACTAAAAAAATATAAAATAAAAACCATTATCACTAAAGTTCATGAAATAAATTTGTATTAAAAATATTTAATGGCCAGGATCAGTGACCGGCTAAAATATAATTAAATATTGAAAATAATCTTAAACACAAAAATTTATGGAAAACTATTAACCCAAGAAATAACTTTGTAAAATATGAATTTTTAACTAAAAGTTAAGCGATGATTTACAGATACAGTTTATTCAGATAAATAGTCCTTATTGAATGTAACTTTTAGAGAAAATCACTATGGAATTGGCTTAGCTATATTATTTTCCTAATTAAAAAAATGCAAAACATTTGCTCAATTATTAAAAACACAGAATATTACCCGATTTGTTACCAGGGAGCAATTTTTATTAGAGAAGAAACAAACCATTGGATATCATCTTCAATCAATTAACAAACCTCTGACACATTTAAGTTTATTTATTTTATTCATTTAAAAATTAAGGATAAATCTTAAGTTTTAAAATTATTTTAAAGCCAAATCTAAAAGTTAAATATAAATTAATAGTTTTGAAACCGAACATTAAATATAAATAAAAATTAATGCAATCAAAATTAAGTTGAATGAAATTGTAAAAAATGATATTATATAATTTTAAAATGTAAGCTAAAATAATTTCATTTAATATTTAAAAAGCTGCAATGTTATAAAAATTTAGAGGTTTTCAGCTTGCAAACGTTAAACCCAACCAAATGCATAACACATTTACTTGAAAAGAATAAATATGAAAAAACGTTATTTTTTGTTAAATTAATGGTTAAAATGGAAAAGCTGCGCAAGTTATCGCCCGTGTTTTCGAGTTGTCCGTGGCAAATATCTACACAAGATTTTATGAATAGTTTAAAAACGGGTAATAAAATTTTTTTGTAATTCTTCAAAATATATAAATTTCATAGAATCAAGTAAAATTATACTACTAATTATTTTGAACTGATGCTGTTTTAAATTAATATTGAAAGTGTTAATTTTGTAAAAAAAACCAAAAATACATAGAAACTATGTAAAAAATATTTCTAAACCCTAATTTATTTATAAATGGAAAAGTTAACAAAAAGAACTCTGCCCCGACTGGTTAAAAGCTTCGGCGCAAGGTGTTTATCATAGCCGCGAGGTTCGCCCATTGCCATCGAAAAAAGGATGCATGTTCATGATTAATTCCGATCTTTTGATTAAATGCAAAATTAAAAGTAAACAAAATAAAAGTTAAGGAAATCGTAAACCTTGAACCAATTAATAAATCAAAATGCTCACTACAAAATAAATAATAAATTTATCAATAATTTAACAACTTAGCAATAACAATGACTTTCATTTAAAGCCCCTTCCCCAACATTGTACAAGTCGGCATCGGTCAAATGCGTGACCCTAATTTTTGCAACACACTGTACATTACTGTGACATAATCTATTTAAAACAAAATGTTGCCAAATTTAAAAATAATAAAATATTCTTACAATAAAAATCATTTAACGAAGAGATGTCATATTAAATTAATATTTTTTATAGTTTTTAAATATAACACCAAAAGATATTTTTATTTATATTATCTTTACAATTTTTGTGATTTTACTGATTATATTTTAAGTCTTTTAGTTTTTTCAATATTTAATATAATGGAAAATATAATCGTTTCAAAATTTTTTTCCTCTGTAAAAATTTCTTTGTCAGGTTCGTCGGAAAGAATTTTGTTGCTGTTTAGGCGGTGCTTGAAAAGCCAATGCAAAGGTTCGAAAGACATAGAAAAAGAAGCAGGTTGCCACGAGTAAATATAATATTAATTAGATATATAAATCAAAGTCTTCAACGTGAAGCAATGTACACGTGCCGACTTGATGTACAGCTGCTACTCGCTCGATTTGTTGTTGTGTAAAAATAAATTATTGTTTTTAATGTCTAAAAACTTAATTGATAAGCAAAGCCCCCGTGCTTTTACATTAATACCCTTAATTTATTTTATACAAATAATTTAAACATTATTTTTCTTTTTAAAAATTTAGGTTATGGTTATCTTTTTTGGGCTTTTATTATCGAGAATTCTTATTCATTAATTTGGTTGATCACTTTAACTCCATTTTTTATTTCTTTAGTGTTAAATATATCTTTTTTACGTTTTAATTAAATTGTTTCAAAGCCACAGGTTCACAAATATATCAAACCGTGCCGGCTGTGCGTCATAATTTTAAGAGAGAATTAACAAATTATTTATTATTTGTTTAATTTAAACTTTGACTTTTGAAGTAAATATAGTTTCCTAACATCGCCATGTCATCTTTCTTTTTTATAAATTTTCGCCTTTTTTCAATACTGGATGATTGAGAATCTTTTATTTTTACATATCAAAATTCCATTTATTTGCAAAATAATTGTTATTTTTGTATTTCCTTTTCCATTTAATTTAAAGAATTGCATTTTTTATTTTTAAAAAAATTATATGTATTTAACTAATTTGACTAAAGTTGTCAAAATCTTCCGCATCAATTGGATGAAGCGCGGGTCATGGTCGTCTGGTGTTTCCTAAGGCGTCCCGCTTCCGCTTTTGTGCACGGACGTTCTTTAAACAATATTATTTATTTGTTTTAATTAAAATTTTATTATAATTCTCATAATTTTTTATATTTGTCGGTAGCTTTTTCTGTTAATGTAATTATTTCAGCTTTATAAGCAGCATTGTAAACTTTTTAATATAATAATTCGTTATTTAGTTTCATAATATTTTGTTTAATTTTAAAGCGTTAATAATTAGGCATTTTCGATTTATTTGTTTTAAAAATCTTTTATCTAAACTTGATTTTCTTTAAGCCTGTTCCCTTCGCTGTACATAAATGTTAAACTACAATTAAAATTTTAATGTTGGCCCGTTAGTATTAAATTGTCTTTTTGTAGAACTTTTTGTAATTTTTTGATGCGGATACTACAATAGCGCGCAAATGTCTAAATTTTGTTCTGGTTCTCCCACTGAACGCAATAATGATTGTCAGTTTTTATATAATTATTAATATTTGAATCTTCGTTAAATTAATGATTGGATCTGTGATTATTTTTTATCCTGTAATTGTTTAAAAAATAAAATTTATTTCATTTTTATGACACTTTTTAATTTTCATTAAAATGTCTTTATTTTGGTCATAGAAATGCCTTCCAATTGCTCATCACTAAAAAAAATATCAGAGTGTATTATTTGCATTATGGGTTGCATTTTTTTAAATATCTTTTCGCTTAAAAACCATAGAAATTTTTCACTTGACGTCAATTTTGAATTTAATAATTCTGTAAGTTTAATGTTTTTAAAATTCTTCTTTTTATCTGAATGCTGTGAAAATCAACCGCAACTACCTGTCAATATTTAACCTTTTCAAAATAATTAGTGCAAGTGCCTTTTATCATTTTTGTTTTCTTTATTTTAATATAATTCCGGTTATATATATTCTCTACTATGTATTTTATAGTTTTCAAAATTTTATAATATAATTATTAAATACCAGGTATTTCCAACTGTTTTTGCGTCTGCTGATTTATCTATTAAACATTTTAATGTTAATATTGCAAAAGAATTAATTACATATTTGAAAATTATTTTTGATAAATCTGATTTATTTATTTTTGCTTTATTATATGTAAACATTATTTAATTTTGAATGTTTCATTATTCAATGATGATCTCAACTATCTAACTTTCTTGTGATTCAATTAACGGTTTTTGTAATATTTTAAATTTCTAAAGTTTATTACGGTCATTTATGTCGCAATACTTGTAATGCTTAGACGTTTAATAATTGTGTTGATTAGTAGAATTTTTATTTCAACAGAAAATAAAAATATCTTTTTAAATTAATAAATCTTATTTTTTTCATTCAAATTACAGCGAATAGAATAAATAACGCCGTCTGACGCTCCTGCAGACCACAAGTATCAGTCACCGAGCTCAGTTCACATGGCTGGTTTTCTCCAGGCGCTTCTGCCTGTGCTTGAACAATTGGAACTTGCGAGGCGAAGGTGTTATTTCTGTGCAGATATTTTTTCAATTTGATGTTGAAAAGTAAATTTAAAAAATAAAAGTTGAAACATTTTTTAACAAATTTTAAAAGATTCAGTGGATAAAATTCCATTGATATTTTTAATATTGTAGATTGTGCTGTATTAACAGATATTACGTATGAACCCTGCATCAAAGTTTAGTATGCAAGCACTAGCTTTTATTGCATTAAATAATTGAATTCTATTGTACATGGTGCGTAAAAAGTTCCCGCACTTTTTTCCATTTTAATTTTAGGGTCTAAAACATCTTTATTTCAAAAAACTGAGTTCAGAATTGGATTCTTCAGAGTTTTTTGGGCTAGAAACAAATAGAAAAGTTAGTTTCTCCCAGAAAAAGAGCCATTTAAAAAATGCCCAAAAATTATTAGCATTTAGTCGCGACTTTTTTTTTGGCCATATTGTTCACTACATACTCAATCGGTGGTTTCAGTGCCCCAATTGCTCTAAATCTGGTAGTTTGAAGCCTTTGCTCTTAAAATAATCACAATAGACATCCATAGAATTCATACCCTTCAAGTGACTTGGTCAGATATAGTTATATTAAAATCCGTCAAACAAAATCGTAAAAAATGCTAATTTTATTTTTCAGCTATGAGCGCGAAAATTGATAAAAATCTCAAGATTAGCTGTAAGGGGTCGTTATTTGAGTAAAAGAAGCTGATTTAAAGTGTTTGAATGCTTTATACAGAAGCAGAGCTGGATTTTATAGTGGCCCCAAGGCCGAAAAAGAGGCCCGACCAACGCAATGATTTGGACGTCTGTATCGCAGCCGAGGCAACTCATTTCGAACATATGTTGTGATTAAGTTTTAGCCCTGATTCTGATGAACATTTTATGCGTAATATTTATTATTTATGTTTTTTTTTCTTTTATTCATAAAACAAAAATTGATTTAAAAAGTGCGGGAACTTTTTACGCACCCTGTATGTTTATTCACTTTCTTCTTTGGCTATCAAAGATATAAAATATTCGAAACTTTTTATTTTCTCGGTAACTAGTGGAGTGATGTACAACGCTATTTTATGTGCTGGTAAAGCGCTAACGCGCTTGTAGAGCTTCGCTACCTAGTTTGGGGTAAGGGGATAGCAGTTTAAACCGTTGATTGAGCCAGGTACAACGGTTTGGGGTACGGGGAGAGGCAGTTTTGAACCGTTGATTGAGCCAGGTACAACGGTTTGGGGTACGGGGAGAGGCAGTTTTGAACCGTTGATTGAGCCAGGTACAACGGTTTGGGGTACGGGGAAGGCAGTTTTGAACCGTTGATTGAGCCAGTTAATTTTATTTGATGAGTTTAGTAAGGAATAAACAAATTTTATATAAGTAGGAAATATTAATACCTTTATTTCAGATTCATCATAATTTTTGCTTTGCTTTATGCAAATATGTTAATTAACTGGTAAGTAAATTTTAATTGTTATTATTTTAAGAATTGTCTGTGGGATGACAGAAAATGTCGTCGCAAATTAAAAAAAAATTATCTGAATTGGATTTCGTTTTAAATATATTTAGAACATGATTGGATTAATACTTATATGCAAAATAATTTTGTTTCTGTTTATACTTTTACAAGACTTCGGACCTCAACAATTAACCAACTCATTAAATCAAACAAAATAAGCTGCGATCGGTTTATATTTTTTCATTTCATCAAGCTTTGAACATTATTTAAATGTGTTTAAAGCATAACTAAAAATAAATAATTACATTAAAAACAAAATTTCAAAAAGATAATTTTTTTAATTAAATACTTCAAATACGCATTTCAGTAAGATAAAATAAAAGTTTGAATTAAGTATATAAAACGATATAAATATGTTCGTAAAGTTTGAATAAAAACTAATTAAAATGAAATAAACATTAAGCCAAAAGATGGTATGACCCGTTAATGACATTAATTAATTGGCGTATTTCCGTTTGGCTTAGACGTCCACTGATTATTTTAAATTTATTTCACAAAATTATTAATATTTTGTTTATATTTTAAAGTTTATTATTGCATCTTACTTATGTAATGGAGCGAATTGTAATTTAGTTGGTAAATTATTGACTTTATTTATATATTCCTTAATAAAATTTGAATTTCAATATTTCGTTTATTTTTTGACTAAATTATTTTATGACAAAAGTGCAAACTTCCAATTTATTTTTATAAATTTGGCTCACGTCTTTTGCTAAAGAAATGTTAAATAATTTGTTTAAGTCACGCATCGGCGTTTGGCCTGATAATTATTGGAGTCACATGCACACAGTCACCACAGCGGTTGCACACGCTTACAAATAGCTTATATAAAATAAAGACATAATTTTTATCATTTAGAAGATATTTCATATATCGACGTAAAGACGCATTAGTATATATGGAATTAACAAACAAAATGTATTGTAAATGCTCATTGAAACCCTACCAAATCAAAGTCTATTTGTTTATACTTATGTTTTAAATCTGCTTACTTTTTTTCATTTCTGTGATTTGTTATTAATAAAAAATTATAAAGACAAATAAAAACATTGAAAAATGATTTACTAAAATTCAAATATGCAAAGATATAAAAAGATTTTAAACATAAAAATTAAACTCGATTAATTTGACCAAGAGAGTTCCTACAAGATTTAGCAAAAAATCTTAAAGCTGGAATGGTTTGGTTTTCCAACAAAAATTTAACCAAAAAAATAAAATTATTAAAAAGGAAGTAATTTTTTATAAATTAAAAAAAAATCATTATTATAAAATTCAAAATGCTTTTAAATGTTTAGCAAATTGTTGCTTCAACGGATAATTCCAAATGAAAAATTAAACATAATAATTATAAATCATAAAATTCGATTCAACACATTTTACAAGCAAAGTTTAAAACGAAATTACAGTCAGAAAAAAAGGAAACAATTTTTTATTTATGTATTTGAATATTGCCTATATATCAAATTTTAGTTGAGCGTAAAAATTATTACATGACAATGCAGACAGACTTGAAGTTCAAATTCGCACAAGAAACAAGCATTGCATTTGGAAAATTTACAAAATATAAATTATATCAAAATAGAAAGATAAACAAACAGTTAGTCTATGAGAATTGCAAATGAAAAAAAAAAGAAATTTTCAACCGCTATAAAGATACATTTTTTGAAGTCCAAAACAATTATGCTAGCCGCGTTAGTAACGGCAGCAATCGTTCCGGCAGTGAGGTATTGTGGCTCGTGAAGGCAATATAACTATGTATATCCGTCTTTAAAAAACTAAAATTTCACCAAATTTAATTATTATTTAAAAAATGAAAATAACTTTTCTAAATCTAAAATATTATTTATACAAAAGCTACATAAATGGTTATTATAAGCATGCCAAACCTTTTGGAATTGTTTAGAGTCCGATAGCAAAGCGTTTGCGGGACCGTAAAGCACCCAAAATACACTTAATTATTTTTCAATTAATATTATAAAAGACAAAAAGTTAAAACAGAATTTATATTTATCAAACCCGAAAACATAACAATAGATTTAATCAGTTTCATAATAACTAGGGAAGCATTTAAAAATTATAAAATATTTAAATACAAATCATGATATGTTTTTAAGTTAAGAATTATATATGTATAAAAATGAGACTTTTAACTTAAGTGTGATTGTTGCCAAGACAGGTTGGTGGCGCAAGCATTCAACGCAAAATTATATATTGAACCTTGGAGTGACCGTTACAGTCTGCAAAAAAGACGGTCGCGGTCGCAAGTGCGCATAAATAAATTACAAAATTTTGGCGCATGGAAATAACTAAATTATTAAAATTTAATACCTAATCAGCCAAAAGCGGTCAAAATAACTAATGGCTGGCTTAAAAGCGGACAAAATCCCTAACGGTCAAAATCACTACTAAAAGCGGACAAAATCCCTAATTTTGCAATTTTTATTTTATTATCACATTTAGCGTATCTGTAATTTTAATAACGTTTAATCAATTGCTTTTATATTCGATCATCGATACCTGTATTTGTTGGTGTTCTGTTTTATTAAAAATTAAGAATTTACATTGTTTTTGTAACATTTAAAATTTTGTTTACTTTTTAGTTAATTTTAATATTTATCTTATTGAAAGTTTTGTAATGTATATTTTGGCATAAGAAGCCCCCTTGCTTTTTTACACCACTTGAAAAAATGCGCCCGTATCTAGAAAGATCATATATTGTTGCTCAGTCACAAAGTTGTGGCATTATTTATGTATTAGTTACAATAATTTTTTAAAATTTAGTTAAATATTATCATTTTAACAGGTTTTATTTAATCAATAAATTGATATTTCCAATTGAATTTTTATTTATTTGGCTATACCTCAATGACTTTTTTCACGATCTTCTTAGAATTTACATAATTAAAAGGAGCCAAAGAAGAGATTATCAATGTGGATGCTAAAGAGCACAGTTTGGCATTGCATGCGCTCTCGAGTTTTTAGCTCCATTTATGCGGCGGTTGTTAGGGCACAGATGGAATTGTTTTTCATTTTTTAGGGTATGGATTTAAACTGTATTTTGAAAATGTTATATGCCTTATATTTATGGTTTTATTAAACTTTCAGCTTTTAATTTCTTACTTTTATTATTTAAGATATTTTTAGCCTAATCGTTTACTTGTTTGTTAAATCCAAGTTTTTTAATATTATTTGATTTAGTTTTTGGCCTTTTATGTTTTATCTCATTTAATTTAATCTTTTTTCAATAAAATGAATCGCTTATTTGTTTTAGTAAATTTAGCTATTTCATCATTTTCTTTGATTTTTCACAATTATTTTGTTTTAATTATTTCTTTTTTGATTTTAATCTCAACTTTAAAAATATTATCATTTTTAAATTCTAAGACCCAATATTTTTGCTTAAGTATTAGGCCATACATTACTTGAACAGCTACTTAACTTGGTTAGATGCAGCAGACCAGCCAGGATAAATTTAAGAATGCCCTGGACGTCTGCTAACTTATCGAAAGCGTGTCCGTGTTGGAGGGCATTACGCGGCATTTTTAAAAATTGAAGGGCAAATCTTCCCTAGTCCGTACAAACAATAGTTGGCAGTTCGACCTTTATTCTATTCTTTATTTTTTTTTCCTTTTTTATTAGGTTTTACGATGCCCAAAATGTTTTTTGCTCATTATGGACTGTACGCCGTCAGTTGATGGCCCATTTCCCAAGAATTCCCCGTCACTGCTATTTGCTTAAGCGACTATCGCTAGTGTTTTGGCATGCATCTTCTTGTTAGTTTTTATTGCCTTGTTGAAAGACTGCGCATTCACTTTGCCTGTGACGTTCTTGCTGGTATTTGCTCGTAAGCTATTCTTGTTTTATGACGCTTATTCAAATGTCGTTCATTTTATAGTATCAGAGTTTGAAATCACTTTATTTGTATTCTATATTAATAATGATTAATTTATGTTCGCATGTTGAAATGAATAAACATTAAAAATTTGGAGTTTTAGTTTGTTTCACACTTTTGTCTTTAATTCGAAGCTGCTAATTTTGAGCTTTTTTGAAAGAAACGTTAAAAATTAAATTTTATCAATAAATAACTAAAATTTTGTTTTTCTACGTTTTGCTAATTTGTTCGTCCCTTCCTTTGTTTAGGTGTTTTTAATTAAATAATTTCCGATTAGATTTTAGTACTTAATATATTTGTATTTTAATAGAATTTTGCAGACAAACAATTAATGTTTTTTATTTACATTTTAAACATTGCTTGATCTTTTTTATTTGTAAAATTTATAGAATCGCATTTATGATCTTATCATTATTAGGGGTTTATATTTAAGTTTTAAATGAATCAATACATCCGAGTTGAAGTTTCATTTTAAATTGTTTGGGTTTAATTTGAAATTTTTACATTTAAAACAAAAGTATTTTGACGACTCCGCAAGCGTAGCCAAGCTAATTAAAAATGATATTTGGAAAAATTTAAATAAGCATTCTAATATAAAAAATATATGCTATTCATGGTTTTTATCATAATATTAAGCCGTTGTTGAAAAGGTTTTCCCGAAAGCAGGTGAATCCTTATGCCGACATTGTTGTTTTTTTTTTGAAAATCAATTTTATCATTTTAATCAGTTTTTTGTTTTTCAATTTTTTAAAATTCCTTTGTACTGTAATAAATATTTTAAATTCATTACATTTTAATTTTAAATAATAGTTTTTTTATAATATTTTAATTTATTCAATATTACTTCTTGAATATATGCAAAAATCAAAACCCGGCTAAAAGTATTATTGTTATTAAACTGTATGTTAAAGAAATTGGATTTGTTTTCAACTTTATATTGCGGTTTATCCGATTAATATACATTTAATGAGTGAAATTTTTACGCAGGGCCTAATTGCAAAGACACTGTAAAGTTGTTTTATTTTCTAGCTTTAGATCCGAATAACAAAATTTGTAGTTTTCGATTAGATTATTTAGTATAGGTATTTGTCTTTAATAAAATTTTGCAGACAAAAAATTAATGTTTTTTATTTGCATTTTAAACATTGCCTGTTCTTTTTTATTTGTAAAAATTTATAGAATCACATTTATGATCTTATCATATTAAGGTTTTATTTTTCGTTTCAAAGTTTAATTCTTTAATATTTTCTTTACACAAATTAAATAGCGCAGTTCTTGTGCTCATCCCAAAAATTGTTGCAATATGCAATAATGTTTAATTTTATGGGTTACTATTGGATATTTTGGTCAATAAATCACTTAGCACTTTGATAATTTTCTAAATTTATTCATAGAGTACGTATTAAATTATAATTTTAAAATGGCGCCATACTGTACACTGCCTTAAGCGATTGAATATTGGAACTGTTTTAAAATTTTACTTGCTTTCACTTCTTTTTTTCAAGTCCAAAAATTATTATTTAAGTAATTTGTCAAAATTTATATAGAATTTTTTTTTAAACACACACTCATTTAAATATATGTTATCCAGCCAGAACATCATCATCTGTGTTGCGCCGTATGGTTCTCTTTTTGAAAATTAACAGAATTTAGAATTATTTCTATTTTCTGGAATTTTGTTATTTTATTTTAATTAATATTGCAATAAAAGTTTGCTTTCCTTTAGTCGATGACAAAACGTAAGTTGTTTTTTGCAATTAAGTGCAAGCCATAAATTCCACAATTCCAGTTGATTGGATAGGGTAGTATAAAAATTGGTAGCATGTCGAGTAATTCAAGCAGAAATCACTAAAGTCAGTGCGTTGATTTTTCCGAATTTAATTTGTATGATATGGATAATTGAATTTTATTAAGAGATTATTAGTTTTTATTTCAAAATTCATAGCTTTTAATAAGGTGGATGTGCTTTATTGCTTACTTTATTAAATTTTTGTAATATCAGGTCACCAAATATCGTTAATATCATAAAATTATCCCCGGTGAACTTGATTTGGTTTTTGAAAATGAAGTTTTCAGTATAAATATTTTAATTTAAATAATTTATTTTACTTTTAAAGAAAATATATTTTCTGATTTCAATCGAAAATTTGTTTCTTCTATGAAAGAAATAAGAAACATTACTGTACTAATATTAACAACAAATATTTTTTAATATTCTTTCTACTTTTAATATAATTTAGTCTGTTTCTCTTTGTGCCTGAGTTTTTGCTTTCTTCATTAGTGTTTATTGCATATTTCAAAATAAGAATACAGTTACTAGATATTGTAAGGCTGTAACCAATTGCCGGAGGGGCTGAATTGACGGGAAGGCTCCTCCCCCGATTTGGATCCATAAAAGGGATGGATTAAGCGGGATCCAGGCCATTCTCCCGTCCCGTTCCCATCCCCACCTATGGGAGCCCTTCCCCTGCACACGGGCTGAGCCTTCCTGCAGGGGCGTCAGCCCGACACAAACACCTGAGAAGGGAGAGGAGTGATCGATCACGGGACCTCGGGGAGACCATATCCCGAAGCCCAGCACTAAGCTTTACTGGTAGCACCGGATGGTTGCCGAATGGCAACCTTTCCATCGGCCTAGGGAATGGAAATCGGGGATCAAGGTCGACCATCCCCTTTTTTAGTAGTCTCACCATTTTTCCGTCAGTTCTGTATGTTTTGTGATTTAAAATTGCGCAAGGGCTAAGGCCCATTTCTTCCGGCCGATGCTTGGCGATTCCTATGGGATTTGCCAAACGAAAGAAAGATAACGACGAAAGAAATGTAGGGGGAAGGTCAAAACCAATTGGAAGCCTATACCCAGAAGAAAATTCAAAATTCCTGAAAACCTATACCCAGAAGAAAATTTAAATTCCTGGAAGAGGCTCAAACCCATTTCAAAACGTCGGTAAACTCAAATACCCAGAAGAAAATTCAAAATTCCTGGAAGGAGCTCAAGCCCAGTCAAAATCATTTTGGAAGGAGTTCGGACCCAACTCAAAATTCAAACCGTTGGAAGGAACTCGGCCCCAGTACAAAACAAAAAGGGGGAGGGGACGATAGACACAACAAATTCATTTAATTCCGCCGTTATACAGACATAGCCGCATAAATCATAATCGATTTCAATTTGAAAACGGCTGCCCAGCAGAGGCCAAACCATACCCCCTCCCCATTCACTCATCTATGGCATCGAATGGCCGCACAAATGCAACAGTGAGACGCTGCTCACACATTCAATCGCTGGCAACAGCCACTTTGCAATAGATGCAATCACAGCTCAGCCCATCAGACGCCACTTTCCTCCCCTCCACTCAAAACGGCCACATTCATTTGTACGGAGAAGAGCATTTCCTTTTTTCTCGCCCCATTCACACATTTGCCGGAGGGGGGATGAACATTTTCATAACCCAATGAGCGCCATTTTTTTTTGAAGCAGAACAGACGGTCAAAATTTCAGCATTTGGGCAAAAATTCCGGCACCCACCAAAAGCCAAAGTGACAGTAGGGCTACGGCCCGTTTCAAAACAAAGACAATTCGAAAAGTCAAGCCACGCCCCCGCATTCAGAAAGTGCTCACTGATCAGGCCAAAACGCCACAAAAATTAGCTCTCACATAATTTTCTTCTCTCATTTAACTCACATATTGCATCAAATGGCCCAAAACATTGACCGGGGCCCTCAAACAAATCTCAAAATTGTCACTTTTCAAACGCAAAATTTCGAGCCCATTGCATTGCTCATTCACGCACAAAAAATTGCCCAAGCACATCCACACCCATTTTGATCACGCATTACCCAAATTCATGCACCCAAAAATCAGGGAGGAGTTCAGCACCCAACCTTGCGATTTCAGCAGAATACAAGGCCAAAATCTCAACATTAGCAAAAGAAATTCTCGGCTTCCACCGAAGACCGAAGTGGCTCATTAAGGCTACGGCCCGAGTCAGAATAAAAGTGCTACAGCAGAAGCTGATCCGGCCAAAACCACAAAATTTGGGTTTCACACATTTCATGACATTTGTCTCGCGCTAACTCACTTTTTATCACACACTTGACCCATAATTGGACAAAACTTCAAGGCACCCAAACGGCCCAAAACATTCACCATACAGTAATCGTAACTCAGACAGTAAACATTGAACCTTTTGCAACTACCAAAGAGCATAATTTGATACATTTCACTTCATTTATGCGTGACCCAAAATTGCCAAAACGTGCCGAAAAGACTTGCCCATCCATTTTGCCCTAACATCCAATTTGATCATTTTACACGGCACGGCCAAATCTCATAAATTTGACAAAAACTTTATGTTGTCCCAACTGAAAACGCGCGATGTTCAACTACGGATTCACATTTCCTTCCCATTCAATTAAAGTTACGCTCTGTCCTCCGTCTGTTGCGTCGCGTGGCTGCCAATGAGTCGCACACCAAAATGGGCATAAATGCGTTGCCTGTTTGTGTGGCGCGGAGTTTGCTTGAAAAATTGGGTGGGTGACCACAAAAATGAAACTTTTTCTCTGACCATTTTGTTTCCTCTCTTTGGCAGATGCCGTCGAGTCCGTTCGTCTTGTGCCCGAGTTGGTCATGTTTTTGGTAGAACAGGCGCCCGCACTGCTCGACGGCTTTCTGGAGGATGGCCCGCTGTTGTTCCACCACCAGCAGCAGCACCATCAGCAGTTGGCGTCCTCCTCCTCCTCGGTCGGCCTAGTCCACAGACTCGGGCCTTACCGAGGTGGGCGCCAACGGCAACACAACAATGACGGCACATGCAATGGGCTCCAAACGGAGTGTCCACGGGGGCGCCGGAGGCGGCATTCTGGTGGGTACCATACCAATTTATGGGCTAGGCTCTGACCCGTATTCGCCTTCCAGCGTCGTCGTATTGGCTCCGTGTCTCCGGACAGCGGAAAGCTGTCCTCGTCCTCTGATGATCCGGCATCCGATGATGATGACGACGACGACGGCACGGGCGAGGACGAGCGGCAGCAGCAGTCGACGCCGTACGGCCCCTCCTCTAACAGAAGCAAAAAGGGGACACGATGGCTTCGAACGAATTCGTTGGACGTGGAGGAGTTGGAGGGGCTTGGCACAGCGCCATTGGCGATGGACGGCGAGCAGGACGACAGCGAGAAAACGCCGGTGGCGCTGAGCAGAGAGAATTCGGACGTGAAAGACGGGGCGAAGGTGAGGGAGGGGGGACCCCCCGGGGGTTTTTTGGGGGGGGACGGCATAATCCCGCGGCACTTTGAGTCCCTGGGACTGCTCTTTGCAATAAAAGTGTTACAAAATGAATGGATAAAATGCTTTAATCGACAAAGAAAACGATGATAAAACGACCGTAATTGACAAATTCGGAAAATGAATTGATAAAACGCCTTGATCGACAAAGGACACAAATAAAAGATAGAACGATCGTAATCCAATCGAAAACAAAATGAATGGATAATATTGTACTTTGATCCACAAAATAGTGAGCAAAACGAATTGCATGTACATTGTACAACTATTAAATAAAATCCACCGACCGCATCTTTACAAAGAAAAGAGCGCTTCCTCATCAGAATTTGTAGTCAAAGTCCGGTCCAAGGTTGGCTTCAATTTTGGCGCTTCTTTCTCTTTTTGGACTTACTCAGGCCTTCGTCCGGGGATACAAGGAGGCGCTAGGACTTTTCGACAGTGGACTATTCGACAGGGGACTTTTCGCCAGTGGACTTTTCGACAGTAAGCGGACTTTTCGACAGTGCTGGACAATTCGACAGCGGCGGACGATTCGACAGCGGATTTTTCGACAGTACAACAAATTAAAAAAATTTTAAGTTAATTAAAATTTTCAAAAAATTTTATATGTAAGCCAATATTCAAAAGATATTTTTATCATCAAATTTAATACAAATTTGGTTAGATGATCTTCTGCTTACATGCCTCTGATTATCTCACTGAATTTCTGATGCCCATTTCTATTTCTCAAATTATTTTTTAGTAAAAAAAACACCTTCCTATGTGCCTAAATTTGCGGTTTCATAATTCTGTGCCATGATTATTAGCTTTGATTAGTGCGACATAACTTAGTTCTAAATCTGACAGAAATAGACAAATTACAAACATATTCTTTTATTAGATATTGACAAGGAAAATTTATTTAATAGACCATCTCAAGAACTTTGCGCCAGCTCACTCGCTCAAGAACATATATTGGAATTGGAATAATATTGATAAAATATCTTTTGAATATTGGCTTACATATAAAATTTTTTGAAAATTTTAATTAACTTAAAATTTTTTTAATTTGTTGTACTGTCGAAAAATCCGCTGTCGAATCGTCCGCCGCTGTCGAATTGTCCAGCACTGTCGAAAAGTCCGCTTACTGTCGAAAAGTCCACTGGCGAAAAGTCCCCTGTCGAATAGTCCACTGTCGAAAAGTCCGGACACCGTTTCCACCTACAAGGAAACTTGAAAGGACAATTACTCAGATCAAATAAAACGATGGTTAGCGCTCTAGGAACAAATTAATTTTACAAACCTAACTATTACGGACCCGGACACCGTTTCAGTTAAAACCAGGGCTCCCAGATTTGAGGTTTTAGCCTCATTTTGTGGTTTTTTGATAGTCCGATGAGGCTAAATTTTTAAAATGAGGTTAGACTCATTTTGTGGGTTTTTGTAGCTTGATGAGGGTTTTTGAGACTTTTTATGTGTTTTGAGGCTTTTAGTGTGTTAACCTCTGTCCAAGCAGCTACTCAATCTGGCATCCTCCACACCCAATTCTTCGTCTTCTATTTTCTCTTCCTCTTCTATGTGCATTTTGGCAACCATTTCTTTTACTTGGTCCTTTAACTCATTCATTTTCTTTTTTATGCCCTTCATGTTCTTCGCCACGCCTTTCATTTCCCCCTTCAGGGCGATCCAGTTCTGCTGGAGCTTCTCCCAGTTCTCCTCTAAGCCAGTTATTTGCTCCTTCATTTTATGCTAAATTCCAATTTTACAAATTCCGAATTTTCGGCAATCATCGGGAATTTAAATTACCCCCGATTTCAGTGTATCCCCCACCCTCTGATAATCCCGCACCCTCTGAGTAGGTAAACTCACAAAACCCAGCCATTTTCTCCTATGTACCTGCTGCGATCTAGAAGGTTCGGCGACGGACATTTCGGAGACAAAGACAAAATGTACAATTGGACAGCATGAAAATTTAATCAATACTTAAATCTGATTAGTGCAGAAGTGAAACATAATTCTCAAAAAAACATTTCCTTTGAGATTTAAATTGATTTTTGCAAAATTTTGAATTCGGCCAATTGTTCAATGGGTCCGGGGTTCGGAATTGGTTAGATGGAGGTTAGGTTGTTTTGAATTCTACTTACCAAAACCCCCTAAAACACTTTTTTAGAAACGATATCAATAAAAAAAATTGAAAAGAACCATCGATGTTGAAATTATAGTCGGAATTGAAAGGGATTAAAGACCAGCACTCCGCTAGCATCAGCTGGTTGGGATTAATGAGGGCAAACGGTACAATCAATCACCCTTGGGCATCAATGTGATGCGTCCGGCGTGGAACGCCAGCATGTTGGCATACTCCATGAGCCTAACCATGTAGTCCTCGCAGGCAAACTGTAAAAAGAGGGTTTGATAGACATCAACACCGCCCCCCCCCTGAACAATGACCTTAAGCGCAATCACAGCCTTTGGGCGCATGCGATAATACCCGTATTGCTTGCCCATGTCCCCGACCATCTCCTTGACAAGGCGAACAAAGGGGGCCAGGGGGATGACCATGGCTTGTGAACGTTGCAAACACGCGATCTCCTTTAGCACGAGCGCGCCTGTAAAACCGGGCGGAGATTGTATCGGTCTTAGACAAGACCAACAAGAGCAAGAGACCGATACTCAGGACCGGTCTTGCGCGCGGTGAGGGAACAAGCGGTATAGGCAAATGCCCATAATACAAACAAAAAAATAAGACCGATAACCCTATCGGTCTTAGACACGACCACCAAGAGCAAGACCGATACTCAGAACAGATCTTGTACACAATAGGGCAGACTAGTCTTATGATGTACGGGGTTGCCCTTTTTCAAAAATAAGAAATGCATTGTTTTCTTTGTAAATAAATTAATTTTTAACAATGATGACAAAAAAAATTATCACATCAATATTTAAATAACGAAAAAATATCAAAAATTGTATGAAAATTAAAATTTACATATTATACATACAATGCGTGTGCAATGGAATTTTATTTTATTTGATAAATATTTATTTAAAATATCTAAGTAAACTCTGCATTTTAGAAAAGCTATTAAACCAACAAAAAATTTTTCTCTGGATCGCAACCGGGCCCTAAATAATTTTTAGTAGAGATTGAATAATAATAGCATTTAAACAGAGGAGATTGAACTAATGATCCTGATTACTAGAGCTATTGGCGTGGGGCTTAGAATGAATTTTTTTTATACATCGTAATGCCGAACAAGAAGGAAGAACCGCTTTAGACGAACCGGTATGAAAAATCTTTTTCTAAAACTACAAATCAATACGGACAAAAAGCTGGCACCTAAAGCGCCATTTGTTGTGAAAAGTAATTATATTAAAAATACCTATAATATTAGTAAGATTATATAATTTTCTTAAATTTACAGCTGTAAATAGAAATGATGTGCAAATCGTAATTCGAAGATAAAATTTTTAGTATGTAAAAATATAAATGAAAAATCTGAAATTGAATATCACAATAATGTCACATTGCCTCACTGGTCAAAAAATTTGAAGAACTAAGTAGTAGTTACAGCCCACTTTTTCACCGGGTACGGTAATGACGTCATCAAAGCCAAAAGGTATGGGAGGGTTGGCGGCCAAGTGAGCGCCCGCCAGCCAGGTGAGCGCCGGGCCATTTGAGCGCCGGCCAGCTGAGTCCCAGAGCCCAAACCTATTGGCAGGGCTGCTGCGCGACTTTTTTAAATTTTTTTGAAATTTCGAAATCTTAAGACGTTTGACCATCTTGCGCACCTGCGCGACTTTTTTTGAAATTTAAATCTTTAAATTTTCGCTTGCGCACCTGCGCGACTTTTTTTTTGACTTTGCCGAAAATATTTTTAATCCGAAAAATTCATCCGCTGCTGCGGGGATCCGAACCCCCGCTTCCGCTGCGAGAGAGAAGAGAGCACTAACCACTTGGCCATAGTGTGTTGGTAGCAATGGCCACTAATTGTCCCTATATGGTGGAGAATGACGTCAGCCAAGCACTTCGCAAAGGGAATAAACAAATATATTGCGATTGCAGTAGTAACTGAGGGGGCATTACAAGCCGCAGCCAAGTTCAAAGCCCTGCGCGAGCAAATATTATTTTTAAAATTAAAATTAAAATTATTTTTCATAAATTCTAAATTATTTACAAAATATAAAAAAATATTTATAAAATCGGAAAAAATTTCTTAATAAATCATTAAAAAAATCGTAAAGTAAAATTAAAAAATTGAAATATAAAAAAATAAATATTTAAAATATTTTATAAATTCATAAAATTAAAATTTATTTTGCAAATATAAAAATATATTTATTAGATCGTTAAAATTTTCTTTAATTCACTAATAGAAAAATCGTAAAGTAAAAATAAAAAATTGTAAATATATAATAAATTTTTTCGATTGAAATTTGAGCCCTTAGGGTATTCGCTCTGTTTATTCTTCATCCAATATTTTGTCAATAAACTTCAGCAGGGGTCAAAAACGTAAAGTAAAATAAAATAAAGCTTTCGAGAAATATCAATATTATAATAAAAGCAAGTTTAAAATTTTAAAGGGGGTGTTGATTTAAATAATTTAATGTTTAAAATATAAAACAAAATTATTAAAAATTTTATATTCCAAAAAAGGAAAAAATTTGGTATAAGAGAATAAAAATAAATCAACCGGCCTCTACCAAATATTAAACTTGGCCGTTACCTTGCAGAATTTTTTTAAAATCCAACTTTAATATACAACAGTCAGTTGGGTAAGATACCCAAATAAAGCAAGCGTACAGGAAATCTGTACCAGTCAGCGGCCCCTTAACCATATTGCAGCCGATCAGCGATTATTTGAGTGACAGGCAGAACCGCTTGCAATCAATAAGCTTTAGGGTAAATCCAGCAGCAAGCAGACTTACAGTTAATCAATTGAGCGGCAACGCAAACCTAAAAGTAGACCCGAATCTGGCAGCTAAAATTAGCCCTTAGGGCAAAACAGCTAACGAGCTAAAACCCTGGCAACTTTTGGCAGAGGGCAGACGGGCCAGTGAAAGCAGAATTTGGCGGCCTGTATACGCGTTCAGCCTACAGGGCAAATCGGCCTTGCAGCCAGTGGCTTAACACGTTTGCCAAACCTCGCAAGGCCTTAGATTAAAATTCGCCAATATACTGTCAGCAAACGCTTCAAACTGATTTCGGTTTAGATCTGGCAGCCAACAAAACTGCGAGAAAATAACGGGGCCTAATTCGCTAGCACCTCAAATTTGACTTAAGAAGTTTAAATTCAAATAATATCCTGCCAGCAAACGCGTCAAACTGAATTCGGTTTAGATCTGGCAGCCAAAAAAAATTATCAAGCAATTAGCGGGAAGGCCAAATTCGTTAGCACCTCAAATTAGGCTGCAAAATTAAAGCAAAATTATTGCAAAGTTTAAAATCAA